>BPLR01007312.1:0-40927 GCA_021605095.1 Caerostris extrusa
ATTATAATGCTTTTATTGCAGATTCATCTTTACGGCCCACACGTTCAGCAATCACAATTTTAATCTTATAGAATATTTTTATGGCATCAAAAACTTATCCCTAATTGTTGCCGAATTTTTTAACTTAAATTCTTTTAATTTTAATCAGAGTCTATATCCATTGGCATTCCAGAATCGGTAATGCCAGTTGCCGATCCATATTTCTGAAGGCAGCATGGATAATGGTTAAATTGTGATATTTTTATTCTTACTTTGATGTTGGGTAATCGATATTATATTACTGTCACGTTATAGTAGTGTTAACGGAGCTTTTGAGAATATAAAATTTATTTAATTTGTAAATTAAAATGTGCATAAATTACTAACTCTTCGGTCTGGTGGCTAGCGCTCTGCCCTTTGGTACCACAGGTTCGGATCCTTGGTAGTTGGAAATCCACTTTAGACTGTAAGTTCGGTCTGTTCAACTCAATGTGTGCATAAAATTGACCGTAGAGCGACAAATCTGCAAATGCGGATTTGTTTGGCTTAAAATCGTTATTTAGCATACAGCTCAAAGTATCATTATGGTATCCAACAAAACATACATTGGCTTTGTATTCACGTGTTGGCTGTTTCTCTGCATCTTCCGACGCGTGCTCTTAGAACTTTTTGATTGTTCTGGAACATAACTTTTTTTTTTTTTTTTTCTTTGTATTTTTTTTTTTCTTCTTACTTTTGATGTTAAGTAATCAATATTATGCTACTGTCGCTATATTGGTGTTGGATTTTGAGAATATCAAATTTGTTTGATTGTAAATTAAAATGTGCATAAAGTCATAACGCTAAAGTCAGACTTAACTCTTAGCCTAGTGATAAAGCGCGCAAAAATAGATAATGGCCTTGTTCTGTGCAGCAAACGTGTTTTACAGTCACTGCTTTCAGAAACAGTACACTCGTTGGCTATTATTATAACAGTTGTTGGATTGTTTTTGATCGGCAGCGGAGTTGCATGGACTTGTCGCTTAAAATCTGATAAGGAGATATTTGGTATCAGGTATAATGAGACTCAGGAAATGAATGAATATCTGTGCGACGTTCACGGGTCGAAATAATTACAGATTGAATATGGATTACACCATGAGTTGTTGCATCGTGATGGGCGATCGACCACGAGCTGAGAAATGTCTACTCCGATGAGAAGGGAAGGAAGTTGACCCTCTCCCCTCCCTTACCCCTTAATCTCCTCATCTTAATTCCTAGATATGATAGTAATTTTAATTGACTGCTTAACTGTTAGTATAAAAATATTACAAGATAAAGTTTCAAAAAAAAAAAAAAAGTTAAAAATACTAAAAATAAATAAAAGTAGAATACAAAATAAAAATAAAAATTTAAAAATAAAGAATTTAAGTTAAGTTTAAATCCGGTACAATGATGGACCCGTTGACGGCCACAAGACTATTAAAACAGTAAATAAAACACTGAAAAGGTATGCTGAACGTTGGGAGTCATATGGTGATATCTGAAAAGCAAATGATTATCCTCACAAAAAAAAAAAAAAAAAAAAAAGCAATTTTCAGAACCAAAGTTCTTTTTTAAAAATATTTTTATAATTTTTTTTTTGTTCATTCCTTTTATTTTTAATGAAAATAAAAGGCAAAAATAAAAATAAAATAAAAACCAACTTTCACTAGTCGTTAAAAGTGAATTAAGGTGCACATCGTAGCAAAAATAGTGAAAGGAGCCGAGTTCAGATTCGAACCCTCAACTGCTGTCGGAAATCCGTTTCTTTACCTCTGCGAATATGAATTATGTCATGAGTTGTTGAATGATGATTAGTGATAAACCATAGGCAGAGAGAGTGTCGAATGGAATGAAATAATGGAAACTGATCCCTCTTCTGGACAGTTTTTTTTTTTTAGAGGAAGGTTTTTGGAGAAGCAGAAGAGTTCTGCGACGAGTCGATAAGAAGTGTTTTTTTCTCTGAAGTGACTGAATAGGCCGGAGTTTTCGCCTGATTTTGAAAGAAAACACCTTGTGGTTATGTGGCATCACTGCGTATGATAACATTTAAAGTGTTCCACGGACCGCCGGTTTGAGATTCGACGTAGACCCACGTTCCGCAATCTTAATTTTTTTAAAAATCATATTCAATAGTTTTTATGGCATCGACAACTGATCCCTAATTGTGCCGAATTTTTAATTTAAAATTTTTATTTTTTTTATTTTACTTTTATTTATTTTTAGTATTTTTTAATTTTTTAGAGTACCGTTTTAAATTTTTTAAATTAGGCTAATTAACCCCAAAAAAGTGTGCATAAAATAACCATAGAGCGACAACCCAAAAGCCAACCTGAATTTAAAATAAATTGTTTTGGAAGAATATCAATTTAATTTTTGCGTGTATTTTGATTAAATTGTCTACACTACGTCGTGAGCTATTTGTACAATTTGAAAGTAAAATCCCCCCAAAAAAGTAACAATGAATAGCATTAAAACGTTAAATGTTTAAAATTAAATAAATTCGAATAAATAATTTAAAATTCATAATTTGAATAAGTTATTTAAATTTATTCATGCTTTAGGAAACTATAAGAATAAATGGCGTTTAAACTATAAGAATTTTATATTTAGCAATGGTTGCAGTTAATAATTTGTGCAAATAATCCCAATTTTTATGATTATTATTTAAAATATTTATTCTAAAGTCGTCTGAAGACATTATGCGCAAACGATCTTCTAATGCCACAAATTAAATTAGATAAAATAAAATTTAATTTTTGCATGTGTTATTATTAAATTCTCTACACTATTTGGTTCGTAGTTAGCTATTTGTTCATTTAAAAGAAAAAAAAATCCCTGCAAAAAAAAAAAAAAAAAAAAAAAAAAAGTTAAATTTAACAGCATTAAAACGTTAAATGTAAATATTAAATAAATTCAGAATAAATTTTTTAAAATTCATAATTTGAATAAGTTATTTAAAATTTATTCGAACAAGGATAATAAATCTTGCAATTCGCGTTTACGTTATATGAATTCTGTATTTAGCCAATGGTTGCAGTTATTCATAATTTGTGCAAAAAATAATCCCAATTTTATGATTATTATTTAAAATATTTATTCTAAAGTCGTCTGAAGACATTATGCGCAAACGATCTTCTAATGCCACAAATTAAATTAGATAAAATAAAATTTAATTTTGCATGTGTTATTATTAAATTCTCTACACTATTTGGTTCGTAGTTAGCTATTTGTTCATTTAAAAGAAAAAAAAATCGCAAAAAAAAAAAAAAAAAAAAAGTTAAAATTTAACAGCATTAAAACGTTAAATGTAAATATTAAATAAATTCGAATAATTTTTTAAAATTCATAATTTGAATAAGTTATTTAAAATTTATTCAGACAAAGGATAATAAATCTTGCATTCGCGTTTACGTTATATGAATTCTGTATTTAGCAATGGTTGCAGTTAATAATTTTTTTAAAATAATCCCATTTATTATGATTATTATTTGAAATATCTATTCTAAAGTCGTCTGAATAGAAGACATTATGCAAACGATTTTCTAATACCACCAAATTAAATAATGAAAATTCTATTGTATTATTTCTGCACGCGATATTAAAAGGAGGGAAATGGCGTATTCGATCTGATATTTTTTTGAAATAAATTGCTCACATGTAGAATTGTGATAGCGCTATTTACCATTGCGATTCTCATTCTCAATACGTGATATGTACTGCCGAGATTGATAATTTGAAAATTAATATTCCAACGGATTCGGAATACGTTAAACTGTGCCAGATCGCGGTCTAATTAGCCTAAAAAGTGTGTATAAAATGACCATATAACGACCAACCAAACCAGTAAAGATGAGTTTATAATAAAAGTAGTACATCCATTTTTTTCGAAAAAAAGAATTGTTTATTAAATTTTTTTTTTTTTATTGAGTTATAATTAAAATATTTTTCCAGAATATCAACAATTTGTATATGTTTTTTTATTAAATTCTCTACACTATTTGGTTCGTCGTTAGCTTTTTGTTCATTTAAAAAGAGCAAAATCTCCGGAAAAGGTAAAATTTAACAGCATTAGAGGTGCATTAAATGTTTTAACATTATTTAAAAATTCTATTTAACTGGAATAAGTTATTAAAAAATTATTTATACGGACAAACGATAATAAATCTTGCAATTGGCGTTTAAACTATAAGAATTTTATATTTAGCAATGGTTGCAGTTAATAATTTGTGCAAAATAATCCCAATTATTATGATTATTATTTAAAATATCTATTCTAAAGTCGTCTGAATAGAAGACATTATGCGCAAACGATTTTCTAATGCCACCCAATTAAATAAATAAAAAATTCTATTGTGTTATTTCTGCACGCGATATAAAAAAAAAAAAAATGGCGTATTCGAAATAAATTGGTTACATGTGGTATTGTGATTGCGCGATTTATGTTGTGATTTTCATTCTCAGTACGTGACGTGTGCTGCCGAGATTGATAATTCGAAAATTAATATTCCAACGGAAAAACATTTTAAAAATCAGATTGGGTTTCGAACATTTTTTTTTATCTTATCGAATTTTGGACAAAGACCGATAAGATAATAATTTGTATGCGAGACCACCGACATGCTAATTCTTTTGAGTAAAGTGATGTGAAAGTTTTTCGTGTGAGTGCTTGCTGTGTCCTTATTTTGATCATGAATTCCAAATTAGCCAAAAATTAGACGATACAAATGGCGGTCATGTAATTCCTCCGCAATAAATATCGTTGACATTTTATGATGAACATCTTTTAATGCTTATCAAGTTATCTGGTATTATTGTCGGACTGAGATTTTTATTGATAATGATTATCATGTCGTATATCATAACACGCAGGTTTTTAAATCATAGGATAAGTATAGTTCCATCGCCGATTGTGTGGTAAGGTAATGATCCGTTTTAAAAACAGAATTGGTTGGAATGTATTGCTGGTTGGATGTCCACCGCGCAGAACAATGTGTTTGCAAATTCGCCTTTTTGAGCTAAGAAATCCGATTAAATCACAATTCATAAGCAGAAAAACTAAATTCTTGCTATGTAAAACGTTCATAAACATTATTAGACCTATTTTGGTCTGTTGCTCTGAAACATGGACTTTGGTAAGATCTGATGAGGCCCATTTGGATATATTTGAGTAGAAGGCTTTAAGGAGCTATTCTTGGAGGTGTTAGGGAAAGTGTTGGTTTGTTGCTCTATGGTCATTTTGTGCTTACGAGGGCTAAACAGACCGGGATCTACAGTTTAAGGGGGAATTCGAACCACTCACAAACATCCATGCCACGGTCAGGATTCGAACCTGAAGCCTGTGGTACCAAGGCCAGAGCACTAGCCTCTGGGCCATCAGACCGAGATTGTTGGAGAAGGTACAACGCAGAAATTTATAAATGCCATAAAGACACAGATATTATAAAATGTATTAAGATCCATAGATTAAACTGGGCTGCTCATGCCATTTAGAATGAATGATTTAAACCCTGTAAAAAGGCTCGATTTTGGCTAAGTTAAGCTCGTTTGGCTTTTGGGTTAAGACATCTGTTTAAATCACAGTTCATAAGCAGAAAGAACTGAATTCTTGTTCTATAAAACCCTTATTTAGACCTATTTTGGTCTATGGTTTCGGCAAGATCTGATGAAGTCCATTTGGGTTTATTTGAGAAGAAGATTTTAAGGGCTATTCTCGGAGGTGTTAGGAAAGTTCTTGTTGGATAAGACGGTACAACGTAGAGATTTATAAAGGCCACAAAGACTCAAATATTATAAATTATATTAAACGAGACGAAACAAGTTGCGATGGATAGATGCAGTTGAAAATTATTTTGGTGTACTGAAGGTAAGAATTGGAGGACCCCTGTCATCCAGGGAAAGCCTTGGACCACTCTGGGCTGTCGTGCTATTGATGATGATGAAATTACATATTCTAGAAGGTAATATGGTTGAGGATATATACACCTGATAGCCGAGTGACTAGTGCTGTGGTGCTCGATGCTACAGGGTTCGAGTCCTGACGGTGGCGTGGATGTTTGTAGTGGTTCAGAACCCATTTTAAACCGTAGGTCCGTCCGTATATAATGACTAATACCACACCACATCACTGTGGCTAGAGCTGAGTTGTCCATTTACAGTTTGCTAATGATGTGAGTGAGAAGGTCTGATTGGGCTCTGTGATTCTCTACGGCCATAAGAGATCGGGACGTACGGCTTAAAGTGGATTTCGAAACACTACAAACATCCATGGCTCCGCCGGGACTCGAACACGAAACCTGTGGTACCGAGAACCATAGGTCTATTATGACTGTAGAGCTTTGTACGCGAGACTCACAATCCTACTCCGTAAAACGAAAAACATCTGTCTCGAAATCTCCCAGTAGGCCCATCATTGGGGCTGTTGCGCCAATGAAGAAGATCATATAGATAGATATGAATTAAACGAAACGATTTGCACGTAATTACACATAATTAAAATCGAAGGGGGGAAAAAAACCCAATGAAAACAGCACTTTTTCAAATTAAAAGAAAAGGGTCTGCAACCTAATTGCTTGAGAGTTCATGTAATAATAAAATCTGACGGAAATGTGAACTTTTAAGAATGAAAATATATATATATATATATATATATCGTACATTTCATAGCTGTCATAACTGTAGGACAAAACTTTGCAGTGATAATCAAGAAAGAGTGGCATTTGCAGCATAATTTAATCCGTGGATAAGAAGCATTTAACATTTTAGAATTTAAAAAAAGTAAAAAATCATTTCAAGGATAAATATGCCACAGTATCTCATAATCGATTTTTTTTATTTTTTTTTTTTTTTCCGAAAGCAAAATTTTTCGAGTCCTTATCTACTTTCAATTTCGGATATTTTTTAAATTTCTTTCGCTTGTTTTTTTTATACGTAATATTTATTTACGAAATAATTGAGTAATTAATAAATAATTTTAATAAAACATTTAATTCCGAAGAAAAATCAATGTTAAATTGTTCTATAAAGATCGCCTGGCGGAAGAAAAAAGACGATTTTATTTCAAAGTGAAAAGAAAATCGTTGGGATTCTGTAGTTTTATTTATTTATTAATTTTCTATTTTTAAATTAACTGTTGTGCATTTACATTCAATTCTAAATCTCTATAGTGTTAAATTATGGTAGTAAAATGTATTAATATTCTATAGTTTTATTTATTTTTTTATTTTTAAGTTAACTTTTATGCATTTTGTTCTTACATTCAATTCTAAATTTTATGAATAATCTGTATACTTGCCCAACAGATTATAATTTTTTATTTTCTATTTTGTATTTTTCTCTTATGGTTTTTTTTTTTTTATCTTACTTATAAAATGCAAATAAAAAATTGAATGCGCGCTATCAAAATTAATTAAATAAGTGATTTTTTTTTTAATTATCAAACACAAAATCGAATAATAAGCTTCTAATTTTTTTCTGAGTTTCTAATATCCATAGCTGTATAAAAATATCTGTTTATTACCATATAAGAATTCAAATATGGTGGTGCATTTTAATTATCTATCAGCAACAAAATCTACTTTGTTGAATGTTTATTTATTTTTATTTTTTACCCTACTGATCTTATTTATTCATCAAGAAAATAAGATGTAAACACTAGCTGACTGGGAAAGTAAACAGAAAATAAATAGCCACATGCCGGGAATATCGTAAACGTATCGCGAAGCAATAAATTTTACTTAGTAATCCTGGTTTTCAGTAGGTTCGGCGTAGATTTATTTAGGTTAGAGCGTAGTGTGACCACAGATTGTGTGGAAAGGTAAACACCCGGTTTAAAAGCGCAGTGGACGAATCGATAATTGTTAGGGTTGATAGTCAGACATATTCGGGTTAAAGCAATTTAAAAAAAAAAAAAAAAGTTTGATATTTTTTGTGGCATCTTTTCATCTAATTTCGTTCCTGATAGTAAATTGTTTAAAATTTTATTGACTAAAAATTAAAACTACTTTTATTGTTATTAAAATCTCTCTAAAAATGCTTTTCTCCACTATTACCCCTCCCCCCCTTTTTTTTTTTTTTAAATCCTTCCGACTTGACCTCTTGCCTATTTTCTACACAATCGGCGATGGAACTTTTCTTTTCTCCAAACTTCACTAGTGTGTAGAAAAGAATAGACAAGTCTAACCCCTACCAATAAAAAAAGGTGAGGTTTGGAACATCGGTGGTTCTTGTGTAAACCACTGACACACCACCGATATTTCATGGGAGAGAGCAGTGAATTCCATGAGAATTTTTAGGATAACTACCCTTCATTTGTGTGTCTTATGAGAGAAAAATCTCACCAGACTAACTATAAGATACAAGATAGTTTTACACACATCGTCACAATCACAATCGAGGCTCCTCGTTTTTGAAGGGGCCTGAATGGCCGAGTGGCTAGCGCTCTGGCGCTCGGTACCACAGGTTTCGAGTCCCCTCGGTGCCATGGATGTTTGTAGTGGTTCAGAATCCACTTTAAACTGTAGGTCCCGGTCTGTTTAGCCTAAAGTGTGCAGAAGATGACCGTAGAGCGACAAACCAAACCTCATTTTTGAGCGCCGTGACTGCAACAGATGCCGCCAGTAGATTCGAACCTAATATCTTTTTACTGGTTAACTGCACTCGTTACTACTGAGCTTCAAGTTAGATATGTCTACTACAGAGTGGCGACAGAAACGGGAAGTCAGGAAACGATCTGGAAAAGTCAGGGAAAAATCAAGGAATTTCGTAAAAATATGAAAAAAAAAATTAGGCAAAATTGGTGTCGAGAACATTTCGCTCTAAGCATGTGCGTGATGTCGTCAATTAAGCATGCTCGCAATCGTCGATTTTGTAGCCAAGCATGCTTGGTAACTCGGATCGTTACTCATTTTGCGATAAACTTATGTCCTGCTTTTTCTAAAGATGGGTTTAAGTGCTTGCTTTTATTTGTGCTCTGTTGTACTCATGCTATTACTTAATCCAATTTAAAGGAATAAAGTCTTTAATACATTTTTAAAGATTTTGTCAATTTTCAAAAAAAAATATTTTATTATTATTTATTATGTATTGAGCCGAAATTCATTCCTTCATCATCTGCATTGATTGGTATTTGTTATTTATGCATTTATTTACTGAAAATTAAATCTAATAAATTATTATTTATATATATTTTAAGTAAGTCTAAATTATTATTTTATCGTTTTTCTTTAACTTATGCGTTGAATGCATACAATGTTAGTGGTTTTTAATTATTCTTGCTTAAAAAGATTCCATTATAACAGAGGGCATTTTTACGAAATGTAACACACACAAAAGTTCACTTCACTCAATAAGATCGAAGTGAGAAATGACATGTCAAAAAAAATTACCTGCCTGATAAATCGCCATAAAAAACAAATATCTGAAAAGCTGACCAAGTCGAAATAATTATTAATCCTTGTTTTGGCACCCAATTGGCGGTTTAAATTCGACGTCAAAACAGGAATTTGGAGGAGGGAACCAATTCTGAGAGAATCCCTGACTTTTATACCAACTCCTTCGAAAATGCTTCGACTTGCCTCTACCGACCTCTTCTGTATGATCAGTTAAAAGTTCGTTATAATTAAAAAAGATTTTATTTTAAACAAAAATTTCTTCTGTATGTTTACCTATAAACTTATGGGTATATATATATTTTCGAGAATTTTCATTTTCTTGATAATTTTTTTTTGTTCTTTTGAACACTTGCAACTTTTCTTATTGGTTTATTTATTTATTATTTATTTTAATTTTTTTTTTACACGAGCTATTCTTATTGGTTCATTTCAATTTATTTCATGTGCTTTTTTTTTTTTATACATAAGAAAAAAAAAAAATTGAAAAATAATAAATTTAAATAAAAAAATTTCTTAAAAAAATTAAATTTAAATTTATAAAAGATTCAATTAGTTCTTTTTTTTTTAAATTTCTTCACGCGGTAATAATTATATAATTAAACAATATAAAATTGTTCAAAAGATCATCTGATGAAAGCAAAGAACAATTTTACTTCGAAACGCGAACATGAGATTTTCATGAAACGAAAATCGTTTGGAATAAATAGTTCTTTTATTTAATTTTATTTTTTACTGTTATTGCCTTATATTAAATTTTATTATCGAATTATTATTAATTATTTATTTCATAATTTTTTTTTTTTTTTATTTTATAATATCAAATTTTTCGTAATCTGTATGTCGGTCCAGACGATTATTATTATTTTTATTTTTAATTAATTAATTTATTTATTTAATTTATTTGTGGCAATTTTATTTTTGGTAAGCATTATATGGCATTTCTCTTTTCAGCATATCGATTTTAAACCGGTTACTTCGAAAATGCTCGACTTGCCTCTATCGACCCTTCTGTATTAGTTAAAAGTTCATTATAATTAAAAAATATTTTATATTAAACGAAAAATTTCTTCCATATTTTTACCCATAAAATTATGGGTATAGTTTTCGAATTTTCGTTTCCTTGATCAATTTTTTTATCCTTGACCACTTTCAACGTTTCTTATTGGTTTATTTTTAAAATTTATTTCACGAGCTATTTTTTTTTTTTTTTTTTTTTTTGGTTTATTTAAATTTGTTTCAAGTTTTTTTTTATACATAATATTTTTAGTTTCTTTCAAGAGATTTTTTTATAGTTTGTTTCATGAACTAATAATTAAATAATTAAAGCAATGTAAACTTGTTATAAAAGATCGTCTGTTGAAATCAAAGAACATTTTTACTTCAAATCGAAAATGAGATTTTTCAAAGAAAAGAAAATCGTTTGGAATTCTATAGTTTTCATATTTTTTACGATTATTGTTATGTGTTTTTGTTCTCACATTAAAATTTATTAAATTTTATTAGTAACCTGTATGTCGGTCCAGCCGATTATTATTATTTATTTTTAATTAATTAATTAATTTCATTTATTTGTGGCAATTTTATTTTTTAGTAAACATTATATCTCGCATCTCTCTTCAGCATATCGATTCCTCTTTTAGTTCTTACGTTCGCTCTAGAACCTTACGGTAGCGGACAGAGCCCCCTAGGTGTAAAAAAAGAAAACCAAGCGTCCTAACTGCTCGGCATTCTAGATTCCTCCGTCGAACGTTCAGATATAAGGAGGAATCGTGTCAGTAGTCTCAGGGTCGTCGAAATTGACTTAATGTCTTCCACGGAGATGAACAGCGCCTAATCAAATAGACTCAATTTTGAGGACTGTTTGTTCTTGTTTTTATCTCCGCGTTTGTGTCGCCCGCTGATGCAGCAAGCGCAAATTATCGCCGGAGCATTTATTTCCCGCTCTCTCCGTGGAAGGAAAGCGGAGATGCATCGACTACCGAAGGTCGCATAAAAAATAATAATAATAATAATGTACGTTACCTAACATGCATTTGTTTCTTTTTTATGTTCATAATTAAAATGTTATATTTTAATGTCAAGAAAAAAAAAAAAAGGAATTTGATGCGGGATATTACATTAATATAAGTTTAGTATTGGATTCGAATCGCTGCAATTAAAGAGTTTTTTATGTATCGATTTTTTTTTATGTATATATTCGTACGTAAATAGATTTGTTAATATTTGTTCACAAATTTATGTTGATCCGGGTTACGCATTTAACTATTTACTTTAGCAATGACATCTAATTCCCCCTTCGAAAGCAAAACTTTTTTTTTTTTTTTTTTTTGCTCAAAAGCAAGCATTAATTTCAAAATGAAACATTTCAGATCTAACCTAAGACAAATTGCAAAATTATGAAAATCCAGTGCTCTCACCACATCGTAAAATTTTTTTTTTATTTTTATACCAAAAAAATTATTATTTTTTTATAAAACATATATATATATATATATATATAATTTGGTGCCAGGGTTATTGCATACAGATTTGGTTTGGGTTGTCGCACTGCGATCATTTTTTTTTTTGCATGCTTTGGGCTCATTAGACCGGGAACTACAGTTTAACGTGGATTCGAACCACTCACAAACATCCATGCCTCCGTATAGTTGGTTTAATTGGTCCTTATATATTTTTTAAATATTCGGCTCCGAAGTTCCTGGCCGCAATCACAGAGATTTGGGTTTTTTATTTTTCGGCGTATTCTGCTTCATAGGTGAAATTGGATGAGCCTAATTCGTCATTTCTATAACATTAGCCGCCTAGTTGTACTTTTAATTCATCAGTTTTAGGATAAAGTTTTCTTTGTGTATGAAACAGGTAAGTTGTGGCCTATTTCCTTTTTTATATGAATATCTAATGGTCAATGTATTTTAGATATGTATCGCTTGCATTTTAACTCAGCAAATTTCGCTTATTTAAAATTTCTGCCTTTATCATTAGTACCAGTTTCTTAAAAAAATTTCAGTAAGAAACGTTTTTCTCGTATTTATTTTTTTGTTAATTAGTCCTTTTTATATGGATGCTATTTCTGGTTCCGTCTTAAAGCAGGGTTTTTCAAGCATCGACTCCCTTCAAGACTACTTAATATTTAAGAAATACTAAATTTACTTGTTAATGTGAGAGATGGTTAAAATTTTCCAGCCTTTGTTAATCAACTGAGAATTGTAGCGTACGTCCCCGAAAATCCTTACTTCAAAATTGGGTGACACTGAGCAAAATCTCTTTTTTACGCCCAACGAAAATCCGTTTTGTTGGTCGATATCCTAGAAAGTATGGGCGGCCTGATGGCCAATTGGCTAGTGCTCTGGTTGTTAGTACCACAGGCTTCTTCTGCCGGTAGCACGTATGCTTGTGAGTGGTTTGGAATCCACGTTAAACTGTAGGTGCCGGTCTAATTAGACCAAAGTGTGCAAAAGATGACCGTAGAACGGCAAACCAAACCAGACCTTATTATTTCTTAAATAATATTAGAGAAAAAAAAAAAAAAAACTCTGCCAAAACTTCTTAAAATCAAGAAATCGCAAGCTTAAAAAAACAAGAAATCGAATCTTATGAACCACATTCAAATATTAAACGACCTATAAAAAATATGAGAAGAAAAATATTAAAGACTCAATATTAAAGTAAAAAATAATAAAAGACCGAAGAACAAAAATTCTCCACTAACCTCCCATTTACCTTCTCTTTCGATTCATTCTTTTTTTCTTGCAATTCTGTTGTAGCATATCCTAAATCCTTTTTTTTTAATTTCTGGGCACTGCAAATGGGCAGCAATGCAATGTAAATGGAGATTGCAAAATTGATATCGGAAAATATGTTAACAAGAATTTTCGCCGTACGAGTATTTGATGAGATCGCATAAATTACCCGGCATATCTATCAAAATCTTCGCCGATTGTTCAATACAAGCTAAGCGCTTCCTTTTAGACAGCACCAGAAGATAACTGTTTATCGCGAATCCTTTTAAGATTTACCTTAATTAAAAAATGGAAAATCGCTGTTAGGTATTTCATGCGTAGAACAAAACAGGCACTAAAATGTTTCATGTTGTCTTCTCTAATTGCGACTTTTTAAATGAAAATGATTCAGCGATTATAACAGACTTTTTTTGTTGTGGCTGGAAAGGATAATCAATAATTGAGCTGTACTGCAAAATTTTCGCATCTTAGTTGCGTCTGTGCATGAATTTCTTTTAATTATAAATATTACAGAATCGAATTTAATATTTACATCAAATGTATTGAGTATTTATGAAGCGACTCAAAATTTTTTTATGTAACATCAATTACCAACAAAAGCTTTTATTTCTTTTAATCAAAAAATCTGCTCTACCAACCTTATTTTTAATCTATTTAATTTGATTTATCAACTTATCATTAAAGAATAAAAAATTTCATCAGGGCAATAGTACGCACATCTTTTCGTGAATAAATTAGTACAGATTAGGGGTGTGGTCTTGGTTCAGTAAGTATACAGGTAGGCGACAGAACCGAGAATTCAGGGAATATTATCGATCTGTAAAAATCAGGAAAATTCGCAGAAATATCTAAAAAATGAGAAAAATTGCGCATTTCGCTCATAGTATGGGCCGATCGGTGATTTTGTAGCCGTACTTGCTTGGCAACTCAAATTGTTACTCGTTTTACGGCAATCGTACTTTCGGTTTTTTAACGATGGGCTGTCCAGTTTATGATTATCTCATTTTTAAATGTCTTTATCTAGTATGTGTGTTTGGTACCACAGATTTCAGGTTCGAATCCTTACTGTGGCATGGATGCTTGTTGGCCGTTCGGAATACACTATATATGTCCGTGTCTAATTAGGCCAAAGTGTGCTCAAAATGACTGTAGAGCGACAAATCAAACCTTTAAAAAACAGGGAGAATTGTTGTTCGCCATTTTTGTGACGTTTTGCTATTTTTTTGTCGCGAATTTCTTAAGAAGATGGCAGTTGTCAAAACAAATCTCTCTTAATAATCGTAATAAAAATATTTTATAAATGAAATAATTTATCCGTTTTTATTTTAGTAAGAGCGATTATATTGTAATGATTCAGAGGTTTACTGTAATAATATTTTTTAATAGATTTTTTTCAGATGTTCATCCTTTTTTTTTTAAAAGTTATAAATTTCATAAAAATATAGAATTTTTTTATATTAAGTAACTGGTAAAAGTGTTTTTAATAACGTATAATATATAACGTACGTTTTTATAACGTTTTATTACTGCATATATACACATACAGTGATTCTGAGTAGGGAGAAAGTTATGAAACTTATATTATTAGTAGCCGTAAGTCAGGAAAATTTTTTTCACCCAATTTCTGTAGTAGCCAATTGCATACAATTCCATATTGTTCTTGAAGGAGGAAACTCAAAGATGAAATAAGGAAATGAAACGTTTAACTATCAAATCATTTAATTACACTGTAAAGATGCAATTTAAACACAAGAATAAGTATCCAAAATTAAGATTACTCCCACAAAATCTGGGATACCTTGAAAAATTGTTGGTTTATTGTAATGAATTTTTGCACACAGATGCTTTATATTATGATACAACCAATAATAACATAACAAAATTAACAATAAGTAAATTTCTTACGATATGAAAATACTACCAAAAATAATCAAAACATAATAATTTCCAAAATTGCACAGCTAATTAGTAATCTACCCACATCATACAGTTATACGAGCCTTAAAATTAGGTTGTTGATCATAGCTTGTGGCAAAAAATACAGATATGACAACTATAGATTCTCCCTAGTTACCATACAAAATAACGAAAATTTCGGATTAACTGTAGACTACAGAACCTCCTACTTATACGAAAATTAAAAAATAAATAAAATAACCCATTTTTTTTTTTTTTTTTTTTTTTTTTTTTTTTTTTTATGCACTACAAGTATGCATTGAGCTCTTTGTTATCAATTTCTATTAATTTTTGCATTTAAAATGCTTGTACTTTCATCTAAAACTATTGTACTGCATTATATATTAAAAATTATATATAATGCTGTAAAATATCGATATTAAAAAAGAATAGTTAAAATTTTTCCTATATTTAATTCAGTTTATTTCAAATATTTTAGCAAGGTTATTGTTAGCATTAAATCTTAAATCACCTCTAAATCTCTATTTAAAGAGAATACACGGAAAATATTTACGAAATCATATTAAAGCATGCCCAATTCAACCTTCAAACTCTACCTTTCCTGTCACTCGTTTTTTCTCTGCTGTATGGTTCTCGTGGGAAAGTATGGTGGATCCTTCCTAAATTATGGACGTATTTTAATTTAACTATTTATATCATCGCCACTTTTGCATGGCCATTAGTATGCTATTGGATTGTTGAAAGTTGAGTTGTTTATTCAACCACTGCTCCGTCTGTAGAACGCTTGAAGGAATTGTTCTTCGTCGGATATGGAACATTTCTTTGTTAAGGAATTATCGGTTCTGTATGCAATTTTCTGTTGCAGCAATAGCGTTCCGAAAGTGAAAAATTTACAAGTTCAGGGTATTGTTTAAAACCAAATGTTTGTAAGAAAAAAAAAAGAAGTGTCTGAAATCTGTGTGTTGTTGTGTAACATTTTGAAAAATTTATTCTGACATGTTTGTTCAGAAAAATATGCGCCTGATGATTGGTGAGTTAATTATGAAGATTAACTGTCTTATTCAGCTGCATTAAAAAAAAAAAATTATTAAAAATGTTTTAACAGAAGTTAAGCATTAATTTATATAATTTTAGAGGAATTTCCTCTACTTCTTAACATATCTGATCTATTCTTCCAATTTAGTAATATTACAACCAGGGAATCGAATTTTTTTGTAATACCGATTCCTGTCTCTTTACCTTAATTTTATGTACTAGATCTGTACTAATGGATTTAGAAAAAAATTATGAAACGAATTTAATCATTTTTAGTGAATTCATATATCTATAAAACGTTTTCGTGTCACAAAATATTTTTTAATACAACTTTTAAAATGTGTGTGTAGTATTTGCACTGACTTAAAAAGACATCCATGTATTCTAATTTGATTACAAAAACTACGTGTCCTATAAAAATCATCATCATGAATAGCATAACAGCCAGGTGGGTTGTGAGGCTTTCCTTTTGAGAGATTCCCATGCATTCCTCTGGGTGACAAGGGTCCTCCAATTCTTAGCCTTCAGTACAGCAAAATCTTTTATAACTGTGTCTATCCATCGGCAACTTGCTTCATCCTCTTCCTCTTTGTCCCTGTGGCATTCATTCTAAATACATGTGCAGCCCAGTTTAATCTATTGATCTTAATAAATTTGTAATAACTGGGTCTTTTATAGCATTTATAAATTTCTGTGGTGTACCGTTTTCTCCAACAATCACTTTCCCCTAACACCTCCAAGAATAGACCTTAAAATCTTCCGCTCAAATAGACCGAAATGGGCCTCATCAGATCTTGCCAAGGTCCACGTTTCAGAGCAAGATAGGTCTAAACCAGGGATGGGCAAACTACGGCCCGTGGGCCAACTCCGATCCACCGGAAGGTTCTATCCGGCCCGCGGAAAGAATTTCAATTTGCCTCGGACCGGCAAATTAAAAGAAATATATAGCAGTTGTCTCTAAATATGCCAAAGTTAGAGTTTTACAAATCATTATCGAAAGTAAGTTCCCTAAATTTAATGTCTCACATCCAGAAAATCAGTGCTATGTTTGCTTCATCTTATATATGTGAACAAGTGTTTTCAACTATGAACTTTAGAAAGAATTATTTCAGAAGTAGATTGACAGATGAGCATTTAGCCTCGTTCCTTAGAATCAGTCCATCTCACTTCGGACCTCAATATGAGGAACTTTTTAAAAATAAAATCGTGATTTCCTTCACCTCATTAACATATTTAAATTGTAATACTTGTATATTGTCTTTAAAATTTTAGAAAAATTAAATCTTGGCCCGCCAAACTTTTTTTTTTTTTTTCGATTTTTGGCCCGCGACCGAAAAAGTTTGCCCATCTCTGGTCTAAACTGTGATTTAAACAAATTTCTTAACCCATAAAAGGCTCTATTGGCAGACACAATTCTGTTTTTTTTATTTCAGGTAATATATTATTGTGACAATTAATTTCTAATCCTGAGTATTTAAAACTAAGTACAGATTCAAACCTATAGACCTAATAAATTAACAGATACTACAGTATTATAAAATATCTGAGACACGCAAAAGAAAATTGTACACGTTCATCACAAATATTTGTAATACATTAATTGAATATTTTTTGTTTTTCAATAACAGCTTCTATAGGATCTTCCATTGTGGATCCAAGATAGCTCTTTATAAGTCTCAGTGCTAAGAAAATCTTTTAATACGGACTTGGATGTGTGATAAAGCAGTCACTGTCTTTGCTACTGGTTGTATTATTGAAAGATACATTTTACGTTATTGAGAGGTACTTCTTACATTATTGAAAGATACATTTTACATTATTGAGAGGTACTTCTTACATTATTGAAAGATACATTTTACGTTATTGAGAGGTACTTCTTACATTATTGATAGATACATTTTACGTTATTGAGAGGTACTTCTTACATTATTGAAAGATACATTTTACATTATTGAGAGGTACTTCTTACATTATTGAAAGATGCATTTTGCATTATTGAGAGGTACTTCTTACATTATTGAAAGATACATTTTACGTTATTGAGAGGTACTTCTTACATTATTGAAAGATACATTTACGTTATTGAGAGGTACTTCTTACATTATTGAAAGATATATTTTACGTTATTGAGAGGTACTTCTTACATTATTGAAAGATACATTTTACATTACTGAAAGAAAACATTTTACACTACTGGAAGATACATTTGAAAGACGCATTTGATTTTAACTTTCATTTCCAGAATTATGGACAAAATTAGAATTATTTTTATAAAAATCTGATTTTTAAACGAACTTGACACTCCCTTTCCTGATCACCATTTAATATCAAGGAATTTAATGATTAATACAATTCATCACGGCGTACGTGAAAAGAATGAGTATTCATGTTTAAAAAAAAAAAAAAAAAAAAATCAAAATCTTTCTTGTGTAGCACTAATTACCAACAAAAGCCTTTATTTTTAATCTATTTAATTTCATTTAGCAACAAATCGTAAAAGAACAAAAATTTCATCAAGATCATAGTGTGAGTAGTCCTAGTAGATCATAGTCCTTTATTGATCCAAAGTAACTTTTTATAAGCCTCTGTGCTGAGAAAAGTCATAACACTTGTAATGCAGTTACTGTCTTTGCTAATGGTTACATTATTGAAAGATACATTTGCAATTCCTACATTTGATTTTAACATTCATTTTCAAAATTATCAACAAAATTAGAATAATTTGTATAAAAGAATCTCATTTTTAGACGGACTTACATAATTAGTATCAAGGAATTCCATGACTAATATGATTTATCATAGCGTACAAGAAATGAATGTTTCTCCCATGAAATCTTTCTTTTCTCAGTTGGAACTCATCGATGTTAAGGGTTAACGATCCGATCTCAAATTAGCCAAAACGAAATATCATACTCACGCACTGCCTGGTATTCAAGCTAGACTGTTCGATTAGGATAGATTATCGGCCTGGCTCTTTAAACGTAGGCTGTCATGTCGCTCAATAAATCACAACTGCTGGCAAGAGAAAACTGTACGTTGCGAAGAAAGAGATTCCGTGAAAGTCGCTTTTCAACTTGTCCTTTCCGACTGCCATCTTGATTCTGGTTTGCTGTATAGAAAAAATAATTGATTCTACAATCGATTTTTTTTTAGTTCACTCTTTATTTTATAGACGAATGGACATTGATAAAAGTGACAAGACAAAAGAAAAAACAAAAATTCCGGGAAACCCGAGATATTACCTGAAAATTTCGAAATTCCGGGTTTTTTCCGGAAAAGCCAGACACAAGACGAGAGTGCTTTTGTGAACACTCCCATGTAAATGTAGGGACGTATGTTCCATTCGGATGTAGGAAATAATGTCTGGTGATCATTATTTCATTTCAGTATATTGATTATTGAGTAACTACAAATGATAAAATTTATTTATGGTCTTTGATTTTTTATAAGAGCATTTATTATTACCAACAAAATATATGGGTATTTCAACGCTTTTTATTGGTTTATTTATTTATTTTAAATTTCTTTTTTATGAGCTATTCTTATTGATTTATGTAAATTTCTTTTGTGTTTTTTGTTAAATTTTTTTTTCATATTATTTGTTATAAAATCGTTTGTAATTCTTTTGTTTATCGTATTGTTTATTGTATTCTATTTGTAATTTTTATTAAATTTCTTTCACATACTTTTTTAAACAATATAAAAAAATTTTTTGAAGTCAATTCCTACTTTTTTTTTTTCCACTCTATTGCAGAAAGTCCTTTATAAATAATTTTCATTCATTTTTTTAAGTTTATCTGGCGCCCTCTATGGGTAGATACATGCAACTTAAATCTAAAAAATTTTAATTTATGAATTAAATTTAATGAATGAATTAATTTTGAAAAACTGTATTCACATCCAGTGTCCTCCACTACAAGTTAAAAAAAAAAAAAAATGTATTTGAACTCGAGTGGATGCATAAAAAGTATTTTATGAACGATTGAAAATTGGACAAGATATATAGAGGGAGAGTGTGAGCTAGTAGAAGGAATTGAAAAATCGTTTGGAATTCAATTGTTTATATATTTTTAAATTTCTGTCACGTGAATTTTTAAATAATCGTTTGGAATTCTATAGTTTTTAATTTTTTTTTAAATTGCTGTTATGCGTTTTGTTCTTACATTACATTCCAAATTTTATGGATAACCTGTATATCGGCCCATCCGGTTATTGATTTATTAAAATTTATTTTTTTTTTTTTTTCCTGCACACATTTTTGTGTATGCCACATACTTTAAACGAAAATAACGTATTCACACAAATTTGAATGCTTAATCCAGATACATATATTTTTAGAGATTTGCGTTTCATAAAGTGGTGATTAGAGATTGCAATATCGGACTAAAAGTTCAATACCGGTATTCGGTATTTTTTAGATCTTGATACCGGTAGTAGAAATTTAAGAAAAGAAAGAAAACACAGGTGTTTCTGGTTTTATTTGCCAGTTTTATTAGAGAATGTAAATATCATAAAAAAAATTTTAACTTATAAATTATAACAGTATATAAAGAATCACAAAAGAGTAAAGGAACTTCTTATTTATATCACAAAAAAGTGTAAATATCACTATTCAATCTGTGGTACTATTACAAATTTTTGGAATGTGATCTTAACAAAAACATAATGCATCAATGTACTATCATTAAGCCTGGAACGTAATTTTGTGCAAAAATTATACTCACTCGCTAATTGGTGGTACTGTTAGCAATGAGCGATATACTTTTTCCAAGTATTTACCTCTAAATCCCTCATCTTCAAATAAATCTATTTCTCGTCGGATTGTTTTGGATATAACTGATTTCTGTATTTTATTTTAGTTTGTTGACATTTTTTAGTTATTGCCAATTCTATTTTTTGTTCAAGAGACAATTCCTTTTCACTATCGACATTAGTGTCATCATAATTTCTAATTTTCAGATAAGAATTCTAAATTTCTAGTAAATACCGAAAAACGGTATTTAAACTTGTGAATACCGGTATTACAAAATTGTACAAATGGCTCAAAATACCGGTATTCGGTATCCCCTATTGCAATCCCTAGTGGTGATGTTCGTATTTTCCAAAATGTCCGTCCGTGTCATATTCTATGCGCGCCTGTTTAAAGGTTCCTGAAGGTTCTTTATTGAATTGGCGGGAAAACGATTCTCTAAAGGAGTAGTCGGGCGGTGATCAAATTATACCTACTTTTAAGCATGAATTGGGGGGGGAATGAATAGGTCGAAAAGGATTTGTTCGGAAGAGGGGAAATTTTGGGTCTGCATGTCATATCCTGAAAATCTGTTCTTTTCTTTTCAAGTGCGCGGTGCTTGAGGGGGAGGGGGAGTGATATAAAGGAAGTGCTGAAAGGTCTTTTGCAGATTGAATTTGTTGTCGTCTTCTTTAGCTGCAGCGGAGTATAACATTTTTACAGCTTTGCCGATGGCAGGATTTTTTTTCCTTCTTCTTTTTTCCTTTTGTGAGATAGATTTGAATGTAAGGCACCTCAGAATTTTTGTATTGTGAATGCTATCGTAGTTTTATAATATAATTTGCAGGCAGCGAATACCGACAATAGCTTTTAGTGTGCGTAGAGGTCATGACTCCAACTCACTCCTTCTCAGTTCTTTGGTTTTTGTGTTCATATATATATATATATATATATATATATATATATATTGAACTTTGCGTGAATTTCATGGGAAAAAAAAAATAATAATGTTTAAAATATTATTAAATTTAGGAATTTTGGTTTAGAGAATTTTAAGTTAAATAGAGATTTTTACAAAATAAGCATATGTATACTAAAAATAAATAAATTATGAGTAATAAAATAAAATAAAAAATGCTTTAGGATTTACCAATACAAATATTAGCATTTATCTGAGTTGAAAAGGCTATTTAAAACAGACACATTTTCTCAAATAAAATTGATAAATGTTTAAAATATATCTTTTGTTATGCATAGCTCTTATTTTTTATTGAATAAAGGAATTCTTTTACAATATTTGCAAACATGATAAAAGAGTGTTAAGGTAGTTTTTATTTTTACCTGATAAAAAAAAATCCCTACAATTTAACAATTTGATTAAATGAATGCAAAATAAAAGATGCTATGCTAATGTTTTTTAGCACCCGGTCACATTTTTAAAGTTTAATTTATCACTTTTTTAACGATAGGCAAGTTTTTTTTTTATCCCTACTTCACACGAGGCAACGACAACGGACATTTCTTTAAGGAGTATCTTTGCTACAAAAATTGTTACTAAAATTTCATATCTTAAAAAAGTATAGTTTAAAAAAACTAAAACACACGCTTAGAAAGTAAAAAAAAAAAATGCTTAAAAGTAAAATTAAGTAATTAATCAAACTAAATAGTAAAAAATAATTGTTAACATAAGAATAAAATGACTGACGAGAAAAATGAATGTCACTGTTCTAAAAAGCGTAGGGTGCTCGATATCAATCGTTATCATTTTTCACTAGTTTCATTCGAAATCCAGAGTTAGTTTAAAAATGTCATACACCCCACGTTTTTAGAATAGGGACATTCATTTTCTCGTCAGTCATTTTATTCTTATGTTAACAATTATTTTTACTATTTAGTTTGATTAACTCTAAAAGCGTGTTTTTAGTGTTTTTAAACTATAACATTTAAATGAGGTCCCGGTACGGAGGACTGAAATTATAGTTCTTACAATAATTTAATTGCGAGTAAAACAAAGGCTAAATGCGAATAGGTGTCGAGCCAGCCGGGATTCGAACAGGGAATCTCCTGATCCGTTGTGCCGCTGTCCCACGTAGGTGTGTCTTGGGTACTTTCATTCTACATGGGTTAAATTGCTCTTCATACCCAACTACTAAGTTTAAGTTTACTTTAACTCATAAGTTAAAAATAAAATCACTCATCCTGGCGATCCTAATCATGACGAGATAATAAACTTATCAAAATATTTTAGTGTCGTCGGTCCTTGATAAGTCTACAACGTTTAAATTAAATCTGATCGCTTAAAGTAGGGCAAAATCGAGCATAAAGAGTCAGTTACAAACAAACATACGGGTGAAACTAATGAAAGCTTATTAAATAATAAAAATTAAGGAATCAAATGGATATTGCAGCACTAGAAGTTTAAATAAATTTGAAAAAATAATTAATTAAAAACATGGTATACTTACTGGTGTAAAAAGAAATAAAAACGAATTAGAATGATTAATTTAACTTTAAATTTAATGGATTTAGGACAAATATTTACATTTTTTTTTTTTTACAAAGAGAAAGATTTTATTACAAAAAGAAAAATTAGGGGTCCATTGCACATGCCATCATAAAAGTACTAGAGAAAGTAAAATTTTTTATTTAAATAGTAAATTTAAACATTAAGGTAGAATTTAAAAGATGTTTAGATAAAATAATAAATAAGATATTAATAATTTAAATAAGTAAAAATACGTTAGCTAGCTAATAATAAAACGAGAAAGAACGGCCATTTGTCACAGGTTTAGGATGGTTCCGAAATTTTTTCTTTCCTACTTTTTGTAAACCGCCATGCACCATTTCAGGGGCCATACCACGATACTAAGCTTTGAGATCAGATATCTTCTCCGTTATAAGATCGCTTTTTATTTCATTTCATTTGTGATGGATCCCGAAATCCACCTTTTTTAAGAGTTTTTCCTGATATATGTATATATATTTATAAAAATATACATAAACTTTTTTTTTGGATTGATTTCAGGGAAGTTTATGGGATCTTTCCGTATTTTAGAATTTTTTTAAAGTTATAAATTGAAAAATTAAATTAAAAAAATTTATATCCTTCATATATTTTAAACGGTAGAACTTAAAACAAAAAATATTAATTAATTGACTTACTGTTAAAATGTAAATTTTAGTCAATTTCGTATAATTTAAAACTGTGTTTATGATTAGAATAATATAGAATAATAACATCCAAAGAAGATTATTATTAAAGTAATAATTTTCTAGATTGCAGTAATAAATAAATATATATATGTAATGTTATGCGGTTAATTAAGAAGGATGTTAGTATGTGTGTGTGTATATATATATATATATATATGTACAATCTGAGTAAAAACTTTTAAGGCTAGTAGACATTTTTGAGAAAATGGAAACATTTTAAACTGAGTAATTAAAATACCATTTGATTGATAATTATTGAGCTTAAATAAAAAGTAAAAAAAGTAGAAAAATTAATTTGCAAATATTTTATTATTAGAAAATATTACAGAACACACAGATGAATATTTGAGCCTGAGTAAAAACTTTTAAGGCCAACATAGAAAATAACATATAAGAAAAAAATTACAAAGAAGTTTGTGTAGGAGCCATTACTTCGAATTACTCAAATATTCTTGTTTTCATGGATGAAACAAAGTTTTTGACAAAGGGTGGGGTCGGTTTTATACCATTCATCTTCGATAGTAGATTTCAGCTCTGTTGTTGATGTAAAATGTCTCCCATTTGCATAACTCTTCTTGATATGTCAGCCCAAAGGTTCTCGATTGGATTGCGGTCAGGTGATCTAGCTGGCCATTTCACAATTTCAACATTGTTGACTTGGAACCAATTTTTGTGCTGTTACTCGAATGGATCGGTGCATTGTCTTGCTGATATTTCCAATTTTCTCCAGCAAGAGATTCAGCATTTGGCAAAAAGATGATTTGTTAGGACATTTTGGTATCCTTGTGAATTCATTCTACCTGAAACGAATGCAATTGAGACCCCACCATTGTAAGAAAAACAGCCCCAAGTCATGACAGACCCTCCACCTAATTGGCGCTTGGAGAATATTTATTTTTCATTTCTTATATCAAGAAATTCCAGCCATCTGGTCCATCCAAATTCCATTTTTTTTGTCAGAAAAATAATTTCTATCCATTGGTTGTCCCAGGTCATGACTTTCTGGCCAAAGTCCAAACGCTCTACTTTGTGTCTCTGCAGTAACTGAGGCTTAGTCAATTTTGCTGTATAAATGTACCTTCCAGACCTTCTAATTGTGTTATAAATCGTTTTTTGACAAACTTTTAAACCTGTCGTCGGAATCAGTTTCCTGGTTGAGTACTTTCCAATAAATGCAAGTGGGCAAACTCTTCTTTCATCACGCGATGAGGACAAAGCTTTAGGTCTTCTCTCAATATTCTTTTTACCATAATTGTCTTTCAATTTTAAAAAATTGTTGACTACAGTCTTTGATCTTCCTATCTTTATCGCAATAGCACGACTACTCATTTCTGTTGAAGACAAAGCTTCGATCTGTCCTCTTTCACGATCAGTTAACTTCTTACCCTTCGCCATCTTCACAAAGATCACCAGTACTTCGAAGAAACGTATGACAAATATGAAAATTGCAGCGTTGTCACAAGCTAGTAGTTGCAATGGTAATTACACAATTATATTATATTTATTTTTAAAAAATGACTGGTGGCCTTTTAAAGTTTTTACTCAGGCAGAAATACTAACTTTGTAAATAACCACATGTTTCTCATAATTATGTATTTACAAATTATGTTTATAGCATTTATTTCTTATCAATGAACTTTAATAATTAATATTATTTGAATCCCTTTTATTTCATTTTACATTTTCTGAAAAATTTTTACTGGCCTTAAAATTTTTACTCAGGCTGTATTTGTTTATATATATATATGTGTATATGTTTATATATATGTATATATATATATATATATATATATATATATATACTATACTATACTTTATCGGTCCCATGGAGTTAAATACACTTATGTCCATAAATTAAGAATAATGAAGTTCAGGCAAAGAAAGAGACAGAAGCAAAACAAATTTGACTTATTTGTAAAGTCTATTCATTAAACAAAAGGTAAAGAGCAAAAAAAGATGCTATATGTTTGTCATAATTAATAAAAATTGCGATTTTTACTCCCTGGAGCAAATTTAAAAAAGAACCTATTTACAAAAAACAATATAACATGGTTAGTATGATGGTTAATATGGAGTATGTCTCCCGGACGATGCAATACAGGCCTTACAACGCCTAGGCATGCTGAGTATCAAATTATCAATCTGAACTTGGGGAATATTACACCACTCATCAAGCAATGCCCTCCGAAGTTCCGGTTGACAGGTGGAGGGGGTTGACGGGCTGCAATTCGTCGGCCAAGCATATCCCACACATGCTCTATTGATTTAAGTCCGGTGAGTATGCTGGCCAATCCATACGGGTGATATGCTCCAATTGAAGGCATTCGTCTACAATGTTTGCACGGTGAGGACGGGCGTTGTCATCCATAAACAGAAATTCAGCACCCATGGCGCCCCGAAACAAACGTACATGTTGTTCCAGAATGACATCCCGATAGATGCGGCCTGTCATCGTTACATTATGAACATGCAGCTCAGTTCTGGAACCAAGAATAATTCCTCCCCCAAACGAGCCATCCTGCACCACCGTAACGGTGTCGTTCAATGGTGTTCTCTTGGTGGTAACGGGTACCTGGTGATCTCCATATGAAAGTCCGGCGAGAATCAGACTGCAAACTAAACGGGACTCGTCGGAAAACATCACACAAGACCACTGTTGCGGTGTCCACAATGCATGCTCTCTACTCCAGGTTAATCGCAGGCGACAGTGAGTTGCGGTAAGGAAACACATCTGACAGGCTTACGAGCATATAGACCAATGTGCCCTAAGCGTCTGTACACGGTCTGCCTTAAAACTGTCGTACCGGTAGCTGAAGAGAGCTGATGAGACAGGTCCGATGCTGTGCTCCATCTGTTTCTTTTGGCAGTAACTGCTAAATACCAGTCCTCATTCGGCGTTGTAACTGGGGGGGCGACCTGTGCTGTAACATCTACTCACATTACCATCATCTTGGAATCGTTTCCAAAACCTGGAGATGACACTCTGGGCGATTCCTCGGATACTTCCAGCTGGGTACGTCCACATTCCAGTCGTCCGATAATTCTACCACGTAAAAAATCATCCAAGCGCTTCCTTTGTGCCATAACTATGCGGTTATTGCACTGAAGGCTTTTAAAGCGCTTGTGAACAATTTACTTCTTTGCCACCATTCCTTATATACCCCTCTCTTACACTCTCGTCATTGTAACGTACTATCCGCACCATCTGGTGGTTTCCTGTAATTTGCATATTCTTCTTCAAGATGTGTGTGATAATTCTACAGGTGAAATATTTATTTTGGAGTTCAATTTCTGTGGGATTCTGAATTATCCTTAATTTATGGACATGAGTGTATATATTATGTAATGTATATATATAACATTATATAAATTTATACTGTAATCAATTTTTATTCATATAAAGGCCTGGTGGCCAACGCTCTGTCGCTCGGTACCACAGGTTTCGGGTTCGAGTCCCGGCAGTGCCATATATTTGTTAGTGGTTCGAAATCCACTTTAAAACCGCATGTCTCGGTCTAATAGGATCGTAGAGTTTGCGGGGGTAGTAATTCGCATCCGCAGTCTATCTTCAAGCTACGCTTGCTCCCTGGGTAGTGCTAAGTAAACAGCTTTCGTCAATGCGGGCGTTGAGCTGCTCACAGGAACTTGGTTGATACGGTCCAGTCCTCGTAATTAAGTAATAATACTTTTTTTTAAAATGGCTCATTTTATGAACCTTATCTATTATTGATTATTATGTGTCTAAATCGATTTGGAAACTATGATAAAATAATTGAACTTTCGATGTTAAATAAGTTTTTTTTTGTACTATTTGTAAAATATTACACTGTATAGTGTGCAGGTATTGGCGTGCCCATATTGTAAATGGCTGTGATTGGGTTGAGATACTTGATGCACAGAAGTCACAGATTTATTTACACAAGTATAAACACCACACACACACAATTAGACACGAACAATATTTAACACATTTAAAGTAAAAATAGATAATTATAGTTTTGTTTGAGGACTCCACTTCTGAACCGAAATATGCTTCCTCTCTGGGTTAGAGTCTGTAGGCCAACTAATGCGCAGGTTTGCTCTCTACTTCCTTTTGGGTGAGAGGCTGACTGACCATTTCTCCTGAATGCCACAGGGGAGCTCTTGCTAGTGTGTAGGAGAAAGCATGGTTTCAGCTTTAAAGTAAATAAGACATAAATTTATCAAAATTAAATGTAGCATGAAAAAAAAAAAAAAAAGATTCATATTACCATTTTTTTCGTGCTAAGTTTAATTGTAAGAAATTTGTGTCATGTTAATTTTTTCATTATTAATTGTTATTATTAATTCAAAAAATAATTATTATCAATTTTTCACCTTAAGCAATAAAGATATATTAGAAATATGTTTTTCAGTATGTTTAAAGTATTTTTAAATAAAGCTTATAAAGTATTACGTAACACAAACTTACGGCGAATTTTTCCTAAAGAATATATTCAAGTAGAAAATATGTAATCAGTCTTGCAAAAAAATATGTTTTCCAAATGATCCGGTTTCTTGCATGATTCCATTAAAAATATAAGAGCATGTAAATATTAAACTACAGTGAAAATTTTAAGCTTTACAATTATAAGGTTTTGTAATCTTAATAGACTTTTTAAATATAATAATCAATGTGTTCTTGATATTCTCTCGATTTTGTTCTAAAAATAATATATAGGTTAAACAAAATGCAGGTAAATGAAAATTCAAATCAAGTTATTATAAGCAGTTTGATTAAATGATATAGATGTAAATAAACTATATGTTTTTTGCATTATTTTTTATTATGGAATAAATTTTAGTATGTATTTTAAATTATATTTTTAATGTAACTCATTTAATATTTAAATTTATAACATTAAAATATATCTATATTTTTTTTTTCCTTTATAGAACCAACTCAGATTTACCGATTTTTAGGTTCTAGGCAACAAAATTCTGTGAGTATAGTTTTTATTTTATTTTATGCAATTAATTTAATTAATACAAATTATTTTCTTTTTTTTTATTTAACTAAGATTTTAGACTTTTTCTTTGGCTGTTATTTAAATGATATTATTTATTGATATGTTTTTTTCATTACAACAAAATTTATTAAATTAAATTATGTAATATAATTACGGTATTGATTATTGCCCTATTGATTAATATAATAGTGAGATTGATAATAATAACTATGAAATGCTTTGTTCTTTCAAAATTCCTTTATTGGTAATATTTAAATAAAATGAAATTTCCATTTAAAATAGGTTTTAATTATTATTATAATAATAGATTATTATTATTATTTTGTATTGCCGTAAGGATGTAACATTTTATCACCTTCCTTTTACTTGGTGAAATTTTTGAAACATAAAAAAGACCTAGAAATTAATTTAATTTAATCAAATATTGCATTTCATTAAATAATCCAATTATATTTTAAGAATCAGAATGGGATTACTTATTTTCAAATATTCAAAGTAAATCGTTATGCAGACTTTATTAATGTCTTTCCTAATTATTTAGTATTAGTTTTAACTACTTTTAATTCCTGTAAGTATCTTAACAAAATCATTTAAATAAAAGTAATTACAATTTAAATTATGCAATTTAAAATATCTTGTAATTTATTTTGTTTCCTAGCCTGTATTCCTTCAAAGATGTTTAACATATATGAAACATCGCATGTCAAGAACTCATTCACAAAGGTAATAATTGTTTTATAATTTAATTTTTTTTTTTTTTTCCAAAGCATTTTATTGCATTTATGATAATTTTTAACGTTATATTTTTCTGTTATTTTATTCTTTATTTAAAAAAAAATTTTTCAACTTCTGTCCTAGAATCTTCCTTCCCCTTCTGTAAATCTAGTTCAGCTCAAATTATAAGATGCTAATAAAAGTAAATTATGTTTTTAATGCAAAAAAAAATTAAAAAAAGTTTTGAGTTTATGAAAAGACAAATATTCTCAGTTTTGTTTTAATTTAATAATAATTTTATTAAAATACAATAAATGAACATGATGTAATTTGTTTTTCCAAAATCTGATTTTTTTGTCTTATAAGATAATTTTTACTTAGAATATTATTAAATATTATTAACTTATAAATTTTTAATTAACAGTTTACTTTTTTGTAATTTTTTTTAATGCAATAATGCTTAAAGGCTATTTATTTTTATACATTTCTTTGACATGAATTCAATCTGACATATAAATTCATAATGTTAAAATCCTGAATGCAGACCCTATATTAAATGGAATAAAAAATTAGTTTAATTTTTAATAGATATTAATAAAAGTAAATTACACTTTTAATGAAAAAAATTTTAAATGTTTTACATTTATGAAAAGACAAATATTCTCAATTTTGTCTTAATTTAATAATTATTTAATTCAAATGCAATAAAATGAACCCTTATGACATAATTTGTTTTTCCAAAATTTGATTCTTTTGTCTTATAACATAATTTTTACTTAGAATATTGTTGTTTAAGCATTATTAATTTTTAAATTGTTATTTAACTGTTTAATTTTGTAAATTTTTAATATAATAATGCTAAAGGCTATTTATTTTCATGATGCACATTTCTTTGATATAAATTCAACATGACATAGAAGTTCATGGAGTTGTAATTATTAATGGAGAACCTATATTAAATAGAATAAAAAATGAATTTAATTTTTAATATATAAGTATTCTATCAAAAAAGTGTTTTAATATTTTATCTTAAATAGATTTTTATTAGATATATTGTTTCGAAAACCAATTTATTTAATTTCTCTGTTGCAGAACATCTTTTAAAGTTAATAATATTTTAGAAAAAGTTACTGCACACCAAAGGGCCTTAGATTCTGAAAGGTATTTTTGTTTTATTTATATTTTTATTTCATGGAATGTATGATTCTAATTCATATAATATGAATTCATGTAGGATTCTAATTCATTAGTCATTCATTTTATTCATGTATGATTCTAATTCATTATTTTTTTCACATTTTAGACCATCTGGTCATTTAATAATAACATTTACTGGATATTATGACAAATTAAATAAAGGTATGATTTGGGTTTTATGTTTTTTTTTTTTTTTTTTTACTGTAATCATATTAAGGAAATATTTTTAATCTTGAATTATAATCTCATATATCTTTTGTGACATATTTAATTACTTCTATATAGTAATATTAATATACTTGAAATGAGAAATACTTAAAAAAATTAAAAAATGATAAATTATTTTAAATTAATAGTTTAGCTTTCAATTTTTCAAAACTGATATGATTTATTATTTATATATTTATTTGACTATTGGGAAAGTATATTGTATTTAAAGTATGCTCTTTTTTTTTCTGCATAAGTAAATGTCTTTTGATATGAAATTTCTGATTTTTTATCGATAGGCTTATTTAAAAAATTTTAAAATTATATAATAGATGTATATGTATTTAAAACTTCTTGTTTTCTTATATCTTTGGGAGTTAACATATATTCTTTCAGGATCTGGTGACACAGTTTGCGTTGAAGCTACACTTTTGAAGATATGTCATAAGAAAAGGAAGGATGTGTCATCACCTGTTATGCAAATATCAGGTATACAAAAGCTGTTCTTGCACATTTATGTTCTTATATTTTTAGTAAACAATTATCATTCTTTATGCTTTGCTTATTCTACTTGATAACTATGAAAGTACAATATTTAAATACATTTTAAATTAGTGGGGCATTTAAAAAAGTGTGTTTTCCCCTTCAAAAATTCTATCCAAAGTTCAAAACTCATATGCAAACGAGGGGGAAGGCTTATAATGCTCAAACATGTCGTTATGGAGGCAAAAATGTTGCCAATCAGGTAAAAAGAATGAAATATTTTCCAATCAGATCTCGTAAAGTAAAACATCAGGAGCTAATGATGATAGTTATAATTCTGATAACCCTATCTGAAACTATCACATTTCCATTCAGTTGTTGTCTTGTAACACCAAAACCCCAAAATGTTAAAAGATTAAAATAATTTTCTTTTTCCATTGTTATTTCATGTGTTAATTATTTATGATATTCTATTATTATTTCTGAAGGATGTTTTGGTACTTTTGCATTAGGCATGTACAAATTTCAGAAATGAGATTTACTTCTTTCAATGAGATTTTTTCATTTTGATATAGTAAACTAGTAATAAAAACAATTTTGAAAATAAAAAGAACTCATTTTCATAAAACAAATAACTCATTTAATTAAAAAAAATTTTTTTCATAAACTTAAAAAATGTAAGCTAAAGAAATAAAAGCAGCTATAGCTGGTGATTCATCACTTGAGGCTGGCTAACAGTATATCATCTAGGTTTTTTGTAAGATGAGCAAATCAATAAATAAGCCGATCTCTGTAATTTAGTTTTCAGAAAAAATTTTAAAATTCAGCTTATACTCAAAAAATATGTAATATTTCTCTTTGTAGATTATAAACACAAAATTTTTAAAGTTAGATTATCAATTTAATATACTACTAATAAATTTTATAGCATGTATTAACTTTAGTAATTATTCACTTGAAGTACAATTGTAAAATCAGAGTCTTGGTAGAGAAAAGTTTTGTAAATTTTATTTGGTCTAATTATTTTTATCAAAACACTGTTGTTTATGAATATAATTTTAATTAATTATTGTTTACTAAATTTGTTTGGTTAATGTTTTTCAATTGCTATTCAATAAAGTAGCAAGTTTTCAGCAATCAACATTTTTGCAACCATATTGCATCAACATATATTTTTAGGTTTTTTTTTTTCTCCTTATAAACCTTATGATTTCACCTTATACAATCTACCTTATTTTAAAGTTCTGAAGCCATAATCTGTAAATAATAACATTAATCCTAAATTTGAAGTGCTTTAAATTTTTTTTTTTTTTGAAAAAAATGTATTTTTAAAAATGTAATTCTTTTCCCAAGTTTACAATATCTTTCTTTATGGTATTTTTGTTATTTCTCAGTGGGCAAGTGTGATGTGCACAGGAATCCTGATGTTACGAACCCTCCAGCCAAAGTCACTGCCATTTCTGTTCCAAATGACAATTTCAATCTTAGTAACGGCCATCTAGTCAAGTCTTATGTACTTCTGTTGCGCGTAACTTGTCCTGCTAACAAAGCAAAAGTCAATGGCTACTGCAATGGAGACATCTCAGATGGGTGTAAGTGTCTTTAATTGCTTTCTATTGTCAACTTGAATGTAAAATTTTCTTAAATGCATTACAAAAATTTTATTCTATTTTGTATACTCAATGTTAGTTGTGATAAGTGACAAATATTGGACAAGTGTCTGTGCTTATGCATGATATGGGTGAACAATTTATAAAATCTCATCAGGCTGTCCAAATCCTTTACGAGATGTTGTGTCACAGTCACTATTGAGCCTACTTTGTTTTCAAAATAGTGATCAGAATAACAGTAAGCAGAATCGAAGTTAGTAGTAGATTCAGTGATTTACTATTTAATGTGAGGCGTAGAAATGTGCACATACTATAATTATGTACAAACTGTTTCATTTAATTTATATTATCTTGTTATTGTTATTGCTTGTTAGGGGTGCTAGTTAGATGTCCACGGCGCAAAACAATATTTTTACCAATTCTGGAAGAAAATATGGCCCGAAGATATATACGCCTGATAGCCGAGTAGCTAGTGCTCTGCTCTTGATACTACAGGTTTTCGCTTTCAAAACTTCCGCTGGTGCCATGGATCTTTGTAGTGGTTCAGAATCCACTTTAAACCATAGGTGCCAGTCTAGTAGGATCATAGAGCATTCATTGCCTTGAGGTTTAGTCAGTCTTTCAATCCTCATGGCTCCTCGCTAAAAGTGAAGCTGCATTACCCTTAGCCATGGTCCAGTAACCTGCGATGGTGTCTCTTGGACCTGGTGTAGGGCTTTCCTGCATCAGAGGATTAGTAACAACAACAACTATTTAATGCAATCATCTGATCACAAGATTTCACAAAATATTCTTTAACATAAATAATTTTTTTTTTTTTTTTTTTTTGCAAGATACCAAATTATGTAGCATCCCAAAAATTAATTTAGAAAAATTAATTGATTTTATGATTTTTGAAAATTGATTTAAAAAGCATTTGCTGTAAAATTTATGCTTTTGATGGAGTGATCATAGCAAATAAATTTAACATAATTAATCATACTTTTATTAAAAAGAATATTTCCCTTGTTCCATAAAAAATGTTATACTTGTTTCATCAAAATATAGAATTTTAAATCTTTTAAAAGGAATTCAAATAAATTATTTTAATTCTCGTGGATTAAATGATTGTATTTAAAATAGTTGCACAACTAATATTTAATTATACATACATATTAAAAACTCTTTATATAATTAATATATCTCGTAAGTTAATTAATAAGCTGTTAATTATTCTGCTATACCAGAATGTGTATACTGCTCTTCCTTTTCTGTTATACATAGGATTCATTTATTTTTATATTTAAAAAAAAAAATAAAAGCTTGTGATTGTTTAAAACTTTTAATGAAAATTAGTTTAATATCTATTGCAACTCATATTTGGTGATAGATTAAATATAAAAAATTGATAGATTATTTTCCTTTCAAATTTTTATTCGGATCAATATTAATTCTGATGCTCACATTTGGGATATAATATATGAATATCTTTTATGATAAGTGGAATGGTGCAGATTTAATATTTTTAAAATTTTTTTGAAGTGGATGAACCAGCCCAAAAGAAAAGAAAAACCATGAAAAGTACAACGGAAGAGATCCACTATTATGGGGCTGAACTTGTCGTGTACGATAAACACCAAAGATGTTTGCTGACAGATGGTGAATACCAACTGGTTTTGCAAGACCTTGGTCAGAGGAATTCTCCCAAGAAGCTTTCCTCCTGGGAAACTTTCCCTGAAGGCAAAGAGAAGGTACAGAACACAAATATGGCTTTACCAGAAAATGAGGTAAACTGCAGTGCAAATAGGAAAACTATATATTTTGATTATTTGGCTGAGATTAATAGCATTGTGATGCAGCGCATCATATTTATAACACCTTATTTTGCACCTTTTACATTAACTTAAATTAAGAAAAATGGAAATTCAAAATTGTGTTATTTTAAGAAATTAAGTAATTTCATGGACTTTGTTTTATTTTATTTGCATAAAATTGATTACTGTATATTTCCATGTACAAGCCCGAGTAATTTTAGAACTTTTCATAAAACTATATGACAGATGTCGGCTTATGTATGCATCTGCTAATCTTGCAAAAAAAAACCAGGTGTTGATATAATCAGGAAGTCAGGGAAATCATGTAAAAGCTCAGGAAATTTTATGATTGTGGAAAAGTCTGAGAAATGCTTAAAAATATCTAAAAAAAATAGGGAATATTGTGGTTGAGAGCATTTCGCGACAAGCATTTGCGCGATCGGCGATTTTGTAGCCAAACATGCGTAGCGACTTGGATCGTTACTCATTTTACGGCAACCCTTACATATGGTTTTCTGGTATGAGGAGATGTCCAATTTATGATCTCATATTTAAAGGATGTGTTTTAATTCTGCTCTGCTTGTACTCATGCTATATGTTTCAGCCAATTTAGAAATGTAAAGATTTTAATATTTTATTTAGTACTTTATTATTAGTAATTATTTATTGTGTATTAAGCTTAAATTCATTCCTTAAACATAATTTCACAATCCTTTAGCATCTGCATTGATTGGTATTTGTTATTTATGCATTTAATTACTGAAAATTAAGTTCAATGAATTATTATTTATATATATTTTAAGTAAAAAAGTAACCCTAAATTATTTGAACAAATATACTTTAGCATATGCATACTTTAATTTGTTTATTGTGTGTTTAATTCTTAATTCTGTTTTTAAATTAGGATTCCATTACATGTGTACATAGAGGAGACAAAATTCAACAAAACAAAATTCAACAGTACTCTGTCTCCTTTAAAAACACATCCAGGAAGAATTGTTGTTCTCCATTTTGTGATGTTTTGCTATTTCTTTATGCGAGTTTCTTAAAAAGAAGACAATTATAAAATAAATCATGTAAATCCCTGCAAATCATATACAAAAACAACTACTGAATAAAAAAACATGTTAGCTTCAGTTGGGGTTACTAGACTTTATTGTCATTATTGGGTGTGTTTTTAATGTTACAGGAATTTCTTTTCTTCTTTTTTTTTTCTCTTTTGGCTTTTTATACAGGTTTTCAACTTTGAGTAAATTTTTTGAAGGAAAAAACAAACAAACACATTCTCGACTTATACAGGTATTGCATTTGGAATTATACTGTAACTTTATACAAAATGTGAAGCTTCGAGACTTATTTTATTATAATTGATGTTGATATGGCAGTATTTTTTACGTCTGGTACAAAAGGTTGCACATCTAACAGAAAAATACTATTATTCTGTACTGTTACAATAGTAACTGATATAAATTAAAAATGCTCTAATATAATATCAGTACCACTTTATATTACCATATTAAGACTACAGATCTGAATGTATATTTAAATTTAACACTTAGTTTGAGAGCAGATTATTTGAGAAGTAGGACAATTTATTATTAAATATATATATATATATATATTTATTTTGAGACATCCTTTTATCTGCATTATAGCAAAGCTAAATTTTTTATCAATATAAACATTTTTAACATATATATAAACAATGCATTTCATACGTTCTGGACATAAATTATTCTTTATTATTTAGGCATTAATTATTAAAACTTAATATATCTGGTATTATTGTTATTAAATATTAATGATTTGTTCACATAATCCAACAACACTGACAGTCGAAATACTACTTTTTACAATATTTTCATATTCCTAACTGTACACCATAAAAACCAAAGCCAATTGCAGCCAAACCATAATATTTTTATTTTTCTTGTTGAGAGATTCTGTAATGAATAATTTATCACTTTTTTGTACTTTTTTATTAAGGACAGTAATTATAATTATAAGATGTTAAATATCGGTATAGGTGGCAAAGGACATCAAGAAATTAATGAATATTTATGATTGTGTTAACCTGTCTAAGTTATTGACCTGATGTTCCATATCTTAATTGTATGTGATTAGATCTAGACTACTCTAGTAGTCTAGATCTTTGGAGTATTAATTTCTAAAAAAAAAATAGACGGTTTTATTTTGAAGGATACTAATTTCATTTCTTTTATAGACATTAAATTTTATTGATGTGTTTGGAAAGGTCTTTAGTTACATTTCATCTTCAGTGGAGAGATAGTTTAGTGAATGGAATTGTAGATCGTCCACAACCAACTACAAGTTGGACGAACTCTTTTCTCCAAATAGTTTAGGAGGTATGCAAAATCTTTCAAGTTTCTATAATGCAACTATTAATTTGTATGTTTTGAGTGTTTTCTTTTATAAGTGTGAAATCTTTAATATATTTTGAACATTTAACAACAATTTTTAAAAGCATATTTTCTATTACAAGCACTACTATTATTATAGTATTACTATATTCTATTACAAGCATTTCTAGTTTATTTCTTTTTATTTTTATTTATTTATTGGCTTGTTTAAAAATGTTTATAATCTGTAAAAGATATTTTTAAGAAACTCAAATAACTTAATAATAATAACAGATTTTTAAATAATATAATAAAAATAATAATAGATTTCGTTTGTAGCAACTTTTTTATTAGCATAATATATTAGTGTTAATTTACTGTGAACAAATGGATTGGCGAATAAAAATTTTTAGAATTATCTGTCATGAATTTTGTGTAAAATTAATTTACATAAAACATAATAAAAGTTGCTTTATTTTTTTTACTTTATTACTTTTATATTTTGTAGCAGCCAGCAACTTTTTCTTATCAAATGTTGCTTGCTTCTACAAAATAACATTTTTTTTGGTCTATAAAAATTATATGCCCATTTTTCTTTTGTAATATAATTATGAAAACTTTTCTTTTCAGAGATGAATCCAGAATAACCACTTCAAGAACGATCGAACAAAATGCGTATATTCTATCAGTTCCTGTACAACAACAACACTAGTCAACAGACTGAAGCAAGAGATGATTTCCAATGCCCATGGTGCCGAGTCAATTGCATCTGAGTTATACTGCCTACTGAAACATCTCAAGCTATGTCACAGCCGCTTCTGCTTTAATTATGTTGTAAGTTTCATTACCTTTGAAAATCAAATTGGCAGCAGTGAAATCATACTGATATTCTGTCTCTTGTTGATTTCAAATGTTTATTTTTAAATGATATAGCTTTCTCTATCTGTGAAATTTAACGTAAACTCTGCAAATTTTAGATTCTATTTTTATAAATTCTCAACATGTATTAAAGTTGTAGTTTAATAGTATCATGGACAAATACTGTTAATCATTATTTAAAAGTAAGATGTATTTGTTAATCAAATACACTTGACGCAAAAAGTTAGTAACAGTAAGAACAATTTTATAATTATCCTTTAATAAACTATTTTATAAAGACCCCATTTTTTTATTATCATTATTTAAATGATTCAAGTTAAGCAGGTATTGCATTAAAATTTTTGTTTATTATTATTATTATTTTAAATTGCAAGTATTGAAGCTCTAATTTTGAGTGTGAAAAGTTTGCATTCTTCCAAAAGAAAATTAAAATTTTAATATGTATTTATAAATTGACAACATTTGTTAATACATTCATTCAAAATGTTTCAACTCATTAATGTTTATATGCTTTTGATGCAAATTTTTAAACCGATAGTTATTGTTGGCAGTATGAATTGGGAAGAAAGATAAATTCATTTGAGTGAAAGGAAAGTTATTTGTAGGTGTAATAAAGAAAGAAATTTTATAAAATATTATAAAAGGTGATCAAATAATTACAAGTACTTATTCTTTTGACACAAAAGGTTAAAAATTTCATATAAAGGAGAGTTTATTATCTTAGTGGAGATCTAGTTGCTCTATCATGATGGACACTAAGATAAACAATCAGTTTAATTAAATTAAAACCCCTTTTAATTGCATCAAGACTGAATAAGTTAAAGCAAGTTTGTGCTATTTCTACTAGTAATTCTAGAAATCCTATGCACCTGGTGGCCAAGTGGCCCTAGCTCTCTGGTTTTGGTATCCCAGGCTTCAGGTTCGAATCCTGGCGGTGGCATGGATGTTTGTGAGTGGTTTAGAATCCCGTTAAACTGTAGGTCCCGGTCTGTTTAGCCCAAAGATGTGCACAAGATGACCGTAGAGCGACAAACCAAACCAAACCATCTAGAAATCTAATATTATACCTAAAAGTATCCCAATTTCTTGTCAAAAAAATTATTGAATTTTATTTGTAAATTTTTTTTATGTTTTTAATTTTTTTAATTTCTATGTTTTCCCCATATAATAAATGGTTTTGTCAATGTTCAACTATATTGGGCTGTTGATAAACATAAATAGATATTGATTTTGTTAATCTTTGATAGTTTTATGTAACGTTTCACAATTTTTTTTTTCTTGCTTTACAAAATTATGAAGTTTGGTGCCCGTCTATTATATACATTCATGTGCAATTTTATTATTGAAACAATCCCTGTGTTTGTTGTATTTTATTTGCACATTTATCTTGTGTTTTATTTCAGCCTCATCCCAAAGGTGCTCGGATTGATGTATCCATAAATGACTCATATGATGGCTCTTATGTTGGAAATCCTAACGATTTACATTCAACAGGTTTTTGCATTTAGTCGTACTGGTCCAGCTCGGCGCAATCCTGTCACTCATGTTATGGTCTGCCGGTAAGATTATCATTTTTATTTCTTTAAAAAATAAAAAGCAAAACCTAGAATTGAATCTGAATGAATAATTATCTTTTTGTTTTTCAGTCCTAAAGGGCCAAAACCTAGTTTATCTGAATTTTTTTGGAACCTGATGATACAGAAACCGATGGTCCTCGTTCATACATTTCTGGTCACAATCGGTATGTTTCACATATCTTTCTATTTTTGAAAATTTTATAGAAGGGTCATACTGTAATTCTATATTGTTAATTTTCCTGAATTTTTTCCTCAATATAGAAATATTTTTAATGAATGAAATTATTTTTATGATGAACTTTCTTATATTTGTTTTTAAAATAAGAATGTCCAGCTTATATTTGCAATTAATTTTCTACATAGAAAATTGATTTACAAGTGATGTTTATATTTGAAAATATCACAATCTGTGTAAACAAATTTGCATATTCAAATTTTCAATAATGTGCAAAATTAAAGTATTAAAAGTGGATCAATGTGAAATGCAATGTTTTACATTTTAAAATATTTATTTAATACAAATATGTATTTTCATATTTGTTACAAGAATTCATGTTATCTTTGTATTGAGGGGGAAATAAGGAATTGCCAAAATGTAAACCATGAAATAAGGAATGGATATTTTACCCTTTTATCAACTTTAAATACAGAAAAAGTTTTTGCATATAAAGGCATTGCCAATATACTCATTTTTAATATTTGATTTTACTTTTCTGATCATTAATTTTTTGCTTGTTCACTGTTATATAAATTTAATCAGATACTATATAACTTCATTTTCAGATAAAGATATCTAAATTTTAGCTATTTTTTTTAATAGAAGAAACATTGAAATCTTTTTTAATAAGTATTTTTTATATTTAAAAATATATGCTGATTTAATTACATAAAGTTGGTTTTTGTTATAATGCAATTAAAGTTGGTTTTAATTGTATAGAGTGACATATTTTGAATTAGTAATTCATAAACAACTTTATGGTGAATTATGCAATTAAACCAACTTTAATTGCATAATTCAAATATCATTGAGGCTTTTTTTTTTTTTTTTTTTTTTTTTTTTACGTAGCCATCACTAAACTAGCAATACGTAACT
>BPLR01007314.1:0-37322 GCA_021605095.1 Caerostris extrusa
AAGAAGTATTAAATACGCGGGTCGTCATGAGGCAAACGTTTGACAATGATGGCATGAATGGTCGAATCATAATGAACATAGCGTCACAGAAAATAATCATCACATGAGATGAATAATGCAAATGGAAGAATGGTACGCGGGTCGTCATGAGGCAAACGTTTGAAAATGATGGCATGAATGGTCGAATCATAATAGAACATAGCGTCAAGAAAATAATCACCGACATAGAGAGCAATAATGTAATGGAAGAAGTATTAAATACACGTGACGTCATGAGGCAAACGTTTGACAATGATGGCGTGAATGGTCGAATCATAATAGAACATAGCGTCAAGAAAGTAATCATCGACATAGAGAGTAATAATGTAATGGAAGAAGTATTAAATACGCGGACGTCTTGAGGCAAACGTTTGACAAAGATGGCATGAATGGTCGAATCATAATAGAACATATGTCAAGAAAGCAATCATCGACATAGAGTATAACAATGTAATGGAAGAAGTATGGCAACGCGACGTCTTGAGGCAAACGTTTGACAATGATGGCATGAATGGTCGAATCATAATAGAACATAGCGTCAAGAAAAGTAATCATCGACATAGAGAGCAATAATGTAATGGAAAGAAGTATTAAATACGCGGGACGTCATGTGGCAAACGTTTGACAATGATGGCATGAATGGTCGAATCATACAGAACATAGCGTCGTAAGAAAGTAATCATCGACATAGAGAGCAATAATGTAATGGAAGAAGTATTAAGTACGCGGACGTCATGAGGCAAACGTTTGACAATGATGGCGTGAATGGTCGAATCATATAGAAACATAGCTTCAAGAAAGTAATCATCGACATGAGAGCAATAATGTAATGGAAGAAGTATTAACACGCGGGTCATGGCAAACGTTTGACAATGATGGCATGAAATGGTCGAATCATAATGGAACATAGCGTCAAGAAAGTAATCATCGACATAGAGAGCATAATGCAATGAAGAAGTATTAAATACGCGGACGTCATGAGGCAAACGTTTGAAATGATGGCATGAATGGTCGAATCATACAGAACATAGCGGCTCAAGAAAGTAACTCTGGAGATGAGAGCAATAATGTAATGGAAGAAGTATTAAATACGCGGGACGTCATGAGGCAAACGTTTGACAATGATGGCATGAATGGTCGAATCATAATAGAACATAGCGTCAAGAAAATAATCATCGACATAGAGAGCAATAATGTAATGGAAGAAGTATTGACCATGCGGGTCGTCATGAGGCAAACGTTTGATAATGATGGCATGAATGGTCGAATCATAATAGAACATAGCGTCAAGAAAATAATCATCGACATAGAGAGCAATAATGTATGGAAGAAGTTAAAACACAAAGTATTGAAAATAGTCAAGGTCAATAATGTAATGGAAGAAGTATTCATGAGGCAAACGTTTGACAATGATGTCATGAATGGTCGAATCATAATAGAACACAGCGTCAAGAAAGTAATCATCGACATAGAGAGCAATACTATGAGATAGCAGAGTGACACGTAGTTAAAAAAAAAAAACTAGTTTAAAAAAAAGCCAAAAATTTATTATTATTTATTTTATTTTAGTTTAAAAAAAAACTAATTAATAATTGGGGTAATTACTGAATTCAATGTTTTAAAAAAAATTGTTTTAACATCCGCTGTCATCCATTACAAGTTCGAAAAAAAAAAATTGGCATATTTGAACTTGAGTGGATGAATAAAAGTATTTTATTAACGATTGAAAATTTGAACAAGATATATATATAGGGAGAGTGTGAGCTAATAGAAGAAATTGAATAAACTTAAATTTCGAATGTTAATTAACAATGGAAACCAATAGATTGGCGATGGCGCCTATTCAGAAGATAGTACCCTGCACACCTTAAATGTTAATATTCGTGATCATGTTTAAATGGCCGTGATGGATATATCAGAATCCGCTTTAAACCATAGCTCCCGATCTAATAGGACTATAGAACTTTGGTCGTAGGGATGACAACCTTACCCTGTAAAAAGAAACGATCTCCTGTCAGGAGTCCCATCATGGTGCTGTAGTGACAGGAAATAAAGCAAAGTTTATGGTGACAGATAACCCCGTAAGTCCGGTGACCTGCGAAGCCGTGTCCAGAATAGCGACGGCCTACTAACCCTGCTTAAACTCTCAAAATGCCCGACAATTGGAAGATAGGGTCTGGGATCTATTTCATTTCTTATTTTGACCTATCTGGTTACACCCCCTTAAGAACGACAGTACATCAACGACATTCTTCACCTCTGTGTATTGCTTTCACTTTCACATCAGCATGCATAATAGTTGTCATAACGCAGATGACAATTTCTACTGACAGATTTCGTGCTTGTCAGGCATTTATTTCGCTGAGTCTCTTCCCGAGAGGACAAATGGTCAGATGACTCTGACAGTACAACAGTATCACGACCTAAGTCAATGGGGGTGGGGGAGTAATAGATGGAAGATGAGAGTGGTAAGAAGCAAAAATCTGCCCTATCTAAAAATCAATGCCGGATAAAAGATAGCATAATGTCCAGATGCGGACCAACTTCTTTTTCATAGGTATGCCCTATGTAATTGTATCTCCTGAATAAATTCAATTCCTCTGAAATTTTAGTCGCTTCCCTGTCTATGCATATGCATCATATCAATCGATTTTCTTCCCATTCGGATATTTCATTCATGGGGCGGCGTTTCCTTTTGCTCTAGAATATATATATATATATATGTATTCTATACATATATTCTATGTATATATTCTATATATATATATATATATAATATAAAAATATACAGATAAAACAAAAATACAAGAAAGAATTAGGGGAAATGGACAAGAAACTTTTTTTTTAGAAGCCCTCTCAGTTTGTGTAATAGCATTCATTCTACATAAATTCCCTGCACTTCTAGTTAGTCTCATCAAAAATATTTATCCAAAAAATAATACAAGTACAATTAACATAAACCAGTAATATAAGAAAAGAATATAAACAGGTACTATAAAATTTTTTTTGTTAAAGTCAATTCCTACTTTTTTCACTATATTGCAGAATGTCCTTTATAAATAATTTTTTATTTATTTTTAAGTTTATTTGCGCCATCTATTGGTAGATATATGCAATTTAAATCTAAAAAAACTAAAATTAATTAATCAAATTTAATTACTGAATTAATATTTGAAAAACTGTATTAACATCAAGCGTGATCCACTACATCAAAAAAAAAAAATTACTAAGATTATTAAATGCACCAGGAAAAATAGAAAACTTTTTCTTAGTGAAATAAGAAGTAATACTATGATTAACATTATATAAAATCCACCATTTGAAGTTGCTACTCTAATAGATATTTAAAACTAATTACCAATTACTAATTTTAATTTCTAGTTATTAATTATAATTCTAAGATTACTAAATGCACTAGGAAAAAGAAAGCTTTTCCTTAGTGAAATAAAAAGTAGAACTATGATTAACATTATATATAATCCACCATTTAAAAATTTCTATTCCAATAGATATTTTTGTTTTTAGTTTAACTATCAAAGAACATAGTGGAAATTTGTCAACCAAAAGACAGCCATCTTTCAATAGTTTTGAAGTTAAAAAAGAAGTGATATTCATTAAAAAATAAAATCTCAATCTGTTGCTTAAAAAGCCTTAAAAGCCTTTATTTCTTCAAATTTAAATAAAGTCCATTTCTTTTCGTTCAGCATTAAGGATACAGAGAATATTTTTGTCAACCAGTTCTCCTCTTCATCTTTACAGAAAATTCTGAAAGATTTTTCGAAAAACGTGTTCTTACATTTTATTGATGTTTCTTGGATAAATAAATGTGAAATGAATAAAATAGTTTTTCATGTCGAAAACTCTCAATTACATTTCAAATGGGTGATTTAAGTTTACGTTTATTTCAATTTGTAAGGTAATTTATTTCAATAATGGAGAGTTTTTGCATGCCGTATTTTACATATATTGAAATATTTTATTATATAGATTTATTAATTGGAATATACATTTATCTATGCATTAATTTATTTCAATATTCGAAATTACTAGGTTTGTTTTTTCATGTGTATATTATTTATGTCGTTTAACTTTTATTATTGTTTATTGTTGTTTGATAAATTAACTATTGTTTTAGAAAATCGGTGTTTGAAACGTTTCATAAGTTAACATCATTCTTATATTTTACTCTTTATTATTTAGAACATGTAATGAAAAACATACAGATTTGGATGATTCTTCATTGGCGCAGCTGCTGGTAAATTTCGAGACAGGAGATGTTTTCTTTTAACACAGTAGAATTTTTAGGCCAGCATTCTACAGACATATTACCCCGAGACCAACGGTTTAAAGTGCATTTTGAACTACACTCATGTCCATAAATTAAGGATAATCCAGAATCACGCAGAAATTGAACTCTAAAATAAAAATTCCACCTGTAGAATTATCACACACATCTTGAAGAAGAATATGTAAATTACAGGAAACCACCAGATGGCGTGGATAGTACGTCACAATAACGAGAGTGTAAGAGAGGGTATATAAGGAATGGTGGCAAAGAAGTAAAATTGTTCACAAGCGCTTTAAAAAAGCCTTTCAGTGCAATAACCGCATAGTTATGGCACAAAGAAAGCATTTGGATGATTTTTTACGTGGTAGAATTATCGGACGATTGGAATGTGGACGTACCCCGATGGAAGTATCCGAGGAACTTGGAATCGCCCAGAGTGTCATCTCCAGGCTTTGGCAACGATTCCAAGATGATGGTAATGGGAGTAGATGTTATAGCACAGGTCGACCCCGAGTTACAACGCCGAATGAGGACCGGTATTTAGCAGTTACTGCCAGAAGAAACAGACGGAGCACAACATCAGACCTGTCTTGTCAGCTCTCTTCAGCGACCGTGTACAGACGCTTAGGGCACATTGGTCTATATGCTCGTAGGCCTGTCAGATGTGTTCCACTTACCGCAACTCACTGTCGCCTGCGATTAACCTGGAGTATGCATTGTGGACACCGCAACAGTGGTCTTGTGTGATGTTTTCCGACGAGTCCAGGTTTAGTTTGCAGTCTGATTCTCGCCGGACTTCCATATGGAGAGCGCCAGGTAACCGTTACCACCAAGAGAACACCGTTACGGTGGTGCAGGATGGCTCTTTTGGGAAGGAATTATTCTTGGTTCCAGAAATGACCTGCATGTTCAGAGTGTAACGATGACAGGTGACATCTATCGGGAGCGCCATGGGTCCTGAAGTTCTGTTTATGGATGACAACGCCCGTCATCACCGTGCAAACATTGTAGACGAATGCCTTCAATTGGAGGATATCACCCATATGGATTGGCCAGCATACTCAGAATACTTGAATCAATAAAGCATGTGTGGGATATGCTTGGCCGACGAATTGCAGCCCGTCAACCCCCTCCCACCTGTCAACCGGAACTTCAGAGGGCATTGCTTGATGAGTGGTGTAATATTCCCCAAGATCAGATTGATAATTTGATACTCAGCATGCATAGGCGTTGTAAGGCCTGTATTGCATCGTCCGGGAGACATACTCCATATTAACCATCATACTAACCATGTTTTACTGTTTTTTGTAAATAGATTCTTTTTGAAATTTGCTCAGGAGTAAAAATCGCAATTTTTATTAATTATGTCAAACATATAGCATCTTTTTGCTCTTCACCTTTTGTTTAATAAATAGACTTTACAAATAAGTCAAATTTGTTTTGCTTCTGTCTCTTTCTTTGCCTGAACTTCATTATCCTTAATTTGTGGACATGAGTGTACTACAAACATCCATGGAACGGCCGGATGCGAATCCGAATCCTGTGGCATCGCCTGCCAGTCACTCGGTTATTAAGCCTCACATCTTTACTTTAGATTTAAATTATATTCGAATGTTTAAGCTACCAATTCACAAAAAATTTGTGTTTGACTTTTGAAAATACTTAATGAAGTATTTTTATTTCGACCATTAAAATATTAATAATGATTACATTAAAAAATTTTCTAGTTATAAAATACTTGAGGTTTATTTCAATTTGGTCACGTTTTAAATAAGCTTACCATAATGAAATAAAAGGGACAGTTACTTCTTTATTTATTTGTAATGCTTTAAATAACATCCCACGCATTTCTGAAAATAATTTATCCGAATAATACTGCATTGCTTTAATATTATTTATTGACTGAATTATTTATAGTACATAACAGGCAAACTATAAAGGAAGTAAAAGAGATTTTGGGGAGAGCAGCAAATAATTGCTTCCTATTTCTAACGTTTAATTCCACGTTAGTGGGCGGAAATACATTTTAAAGGAATTGATTTTCTTGATGCAACGTTAAGCCAAAAGTCTCGATCAAATGCAGTAATTAATTAAAAAGGATTATTTGTATAAAAAGGGAAAAAGGAAAATAAAAATAAAAAGGAAATAAAATTTTATATTTCGGTCATTATGATTTCAAATAGGTTGATTTGAGTTAACGATTATTTCCATTTGTAAGGTAAGTGATTTCATTTTTAATTTTATGAAATATTTTATTATATAGACTTATTAATTTGAATGTAATCTTATCTATGCATTAGTTTATTTAAATATTCAAAATTTATATTTTTAGTTCTTTCTTTTATTTATATTTTTTTCTGTCGTTTAACTCTTATTATTGTTTATTGTTGTTTGTTACGATAATTATTGCTTCAGAAAATCTTGCTTTTGAAATTTTTTATAAGTTATTATAGTTTTTGTATTTTAGCCGTTAACGTTTAAAAAATGCAATTGGAAATGGGCAGATTTTAGATGATTATTCTACATTGGCGTAACAGCCCCACCATGAGGCTATTGCGCCAATTCACGAGACAATTGTTCAATTCACACGACAACAGTTGCGAAAATTCTACCACGCAAAAGCAAACATCGTCTGACTACTGTAGGTTTTCAAGACAGGAGATGTTTTCTTTTACGTGGCGGAATTGTGAGCCCTACGCCCTAAGCTCTACAGTCGCATTAGACCGGGACCTACGGTTAAAATTGGGTTCTGAACTATTACAAACATCCATGGCCACCAGAACTAGAACACGAAACCTGTGGCACCGAGAGCCAGATAATAAAATTTTATATTTCAGTCATTATAATTCGAAATAGGGATTTAAGTTTATGATTATTTTCATTTGTAAGGTGATTTATTTCATTTTTATTTTCATGAAATATTTTATCATATTAATATAATGTAATTTTATCTATGCATTATTTTGTTTTAAATATTCAAAATTTGTATGTTTAGTTCTTTTCTTGTATATATTATTCATGTAGATTAAGTCTAATTATTGTTTATTGTTGTTTGTAATGTTAATTATTGTTTATTGTTGTTTGTAATGTTAACTATTGTTAATTGCTGTTTGTAATGTTAATTAATGTTTCATAAGATCCTGCTTTTTAAAAGTTTCAAAAAAATGTTTTGAAAATTTCCTTCAATAACTCAATTTTTAAAAATTAAGTAAAACGCCCTTTTAAAGGCATATAAATTTAGTGTAAATCTAAAAAGTATAAACGCATTAAAAAAAATTATTTTTATACGTACACATTTTTTTTGAAAAGTGTAATAATGTTTTACTTTGTTCGTATTCCTATTAAAAAACCCCTCTTATAATGCTTTTTAAATTGCGAAAATTGTAAATTGTTTACACTTATTCACCAACTTATTGTTAAATGATGTATATTAATTATTCGTAATTATATTTTAAATTATATTAAAACTTAATATTAATCAACAATATAAATAGGTAGCAACATGCGCCATTGGTGAGTATTAGACGGAGCTTCAATTCGCAAGCGGCCTGGTTGTAAACATTGTTTTTAATATGATGAGAATCGATGGCATTGTGGTATTCAGAATCTTACCTCGTGAGAAGGACTACTACTACTACTACATCCCACTACATCACTGTGCCTAAAGCTGAGTTGTCCATTTACAATTTGGGAATGATGAGGGCGAGGGGAGAAGTCTGACTGGGCGCCGTGAAACCCTATGAGACCGGGACCTGCGACTTAAAGGGGATTCCGAACCACTGCAAACATCCATGGCACCGAGTACCAGAGCACTCGGCCATCAGGTCCCCATTAGTTGAACAGTTGTGAGATCTTTCCTTTTTTCTCCCATAAAATCCCAAATGCGAGGTATTCTCCCTAAAAGTCCTCCCTTCATCAGCGACGTAGGGCCAAGTCAGACTTCTATTTATGAGTGCTCCATCACAACAGAATCTGCCCTTTTCCCTCTTTCCATGAGGTAAGCGACAACAACAACATCATTAAAAAGTGTTACAAATATATACATGTGAAAAGCAATCCCACATGAGAAAATTTCTATATAAAATATAATCTATGTCACATAATACATACATACATATACATTATCTATATAATATAAAATAAATCTCTTTAAAAATTAATGAAACGTTAAAGAATTTTCGATTTAATATACCTAATGTTAAAAATACATGTTCCTCCTATATTTAACATTGTCTGAAATTAGTTTAGCACAAGGCACATATAATTTAATAAGATTACAAACAGAAATTGCTTTGTGTATGCTTTATTTAGCGCTGACATTCTTGTGGTAATTCTCTTTGATTTTAATATCATTTGCAAGTTTAAATTGCGTACACCTTCATTGCTAAGAGGTCCTCCTTTTAAAACTGTCAACAAGGGATAAGTCTGAGCAACTGGATATTACAATGCGAAATTCGCAATAACATTATGCAGTGGTTTAAAGTAACCTAGGCAACTTCCCACGCTTTTAGCATTCCATTACTTTGCATGTGAAAATTTATTCCCTTACCTAATCATTACTCTTTTAGCATACCAGAAGTCTGGCTACATATTAAGTGGAATTCAATGAAAGTTATAAAACATATCTTTAAGAAATTCTATCTTGCAGTACAAGACTGCTTTACTAAATGTATTAATTCATGACTAAATGTGTAAGCAAAATAAGTTTAAAAGAAATGAATTACTTTTATTAACGAAAAACTGTTAGGTAAGTTAAGAAAGCTGTTAATTTATTAAAAATAATTTGAAATACTTATCATAAATATAAAGTTTCTTTCGGTATTTGGGGTGGTCTTTTGAGTTTAGGGAATTGCCAAAAGTCGCACGGTGTGACTACGGTGGTTGTGGAATGATATGGGTTTCATTTTTGACGAAAAAGTCACGACGCATCAATGCAGTGTGAGCTGGCGTATTCAGTGTTTTCGGTACCAATCTAGATTTGATGCTTTTGAGGCCGATTCTTTTGAAATTCCAACATCAGCAGCAAGATCTCTAATTGTAAATCGACGGTTTTGCAAGCACAAAATCTTTATTGTTTTGGACGTGAGCTTCGTCGGTTGAGGTTGAGGGTCGACCGCAGGGCTCTTCCTCTTCAACGCGTTCCCTCCCTTTTTTGAACTGTTTATACCACTTCTAAACATTTCTTTCCGCTATAGGAATGCTCACCGAATGCCTTCTGCAATATTCTGTACGTTTCCGTAAATAAAATTTAATGCAAGTTGTGTACTCAATTAATTCAGTCATTTCAAAATCGCTGGAATCCCTTTTAGAGTCATACAAAGCCAAGCGTAATGAATATTTGGGCGTCAAATTGCACACAGATGTCAAGGACAGTGCCAGCAACCTAGAAAAGAAAAAAATGGAAATTCTATAAGCCCCGGGAATTGTAAATTGAAAACTCGTCTTACTTTTTGGATGCAGTAGTATATTCTCGAAAATTTCAATGATATTTCCAAATGACAAATAAAATCTTTTTTTCATTTATGTCTATCAGGATACAGTCAGTAATATGGAATAATTGTAGATGTACAGATATAGAATAATAAGAGATTAATAGAGTAAATGTAGATTTACTACACAGTATTAACCATGGAGGTCTGCTGACCTATACTTATTGGAAGGAAATGTTTTCTGAGTGAACTTTTTATAGTTAGCACATCACTCAATAAGTCTCCGGCCTAGCTAAGAAAAACCATTTGTTTTAAAAAAATTCAACTTTATTCTTCAGCGCACTCGCCTTCAAGAGGGATATATTTCTTTTTCAACTTTCCACTAACTTTTCGATGTCTGTTTTGTAGAACGATTTATCTTTAAAACAGGCCTCAGTTACGGCAATCATTTCTTCATTTGAGCCAAATTTCTTTCCCTAGAGCATCCTTTTGAGGCGAAAAACCAATAGTCGCTGGGGGCCAGATCTGGAGAGTACGACGGGTGGGAAGCAATTAGAAACGTAACCGTGTTTTCATCGACTTGTGACACTGGGCATTGTCTTGGTAAAGCAGCACTTAAATTTCTACACTCAATCGATCTAATAATGACATGTAATATTCGCTATTGATAGCTTTATCTTTCTCATAGACGGCGAACAAAATATCCTGCATGTCCCAAAATACGAAGGCCATAACCATGCCGGCTGAATTTTAAGTTTTTGGTCGCTTTGGATGGCTTTCACCAGCTGCTGTCCACTCAGCTGACGATCATATTGATTCAGGTGTGTAGTAGTGGATCCCATGTCACCTACCGACGCAAGAAATCCTTTTATCTCACTTGAACAGTTCCAAACAGTGCTCTGAATCATCGACGCGTTGTTGTTTTCGGTCAGTGTGAGCAAACGCGGCATCCGCTACGAAAGCAACTTGAGCATGCTCAAATTTTCGTGTAAAATTGTAAACACACTGCCTTCTGATATGTTTAAAATGTCAGATATCTCATGCAATTTCCTTTAAGGCCTTTCAAGACTATTTTGTGGACATTTTTATGTTTTCAGGAACAACTGACGATTTTGGACGTCCAGAACGTTCAGCATCATTAGTTGTACGACCGCTTTAAATTCAGTATACCATTCAATAATAGTTTATCTCTCTGACGCAGAGTCTCCATAAGGTTTATTAAGCCATTGTTTGGCTTGAACAGTATTTTCCTCATCAAAAAAGAATGTTTTATCTACACAAGAAATTCTTTTTATCCATTGTTTTTGAAAATTATAAAACTGAGGTCACTAAAACCACTGCAACTTGTAAACTAATTATCGGAATGTCATGAAATTTTGACACGTATTGTTTGAAGGATGCTACTATCCAAAAATTATATGGGTCTGTCAACAGTTTCGCCATATATGTGTCAGACTGGAGACTTATTGAGTGATGTGTTATCTGTCCCATGCATGCATATGCGCAGAGAAAAGATTCGAGAATTCTAATCAATCAGTCTGCGTGTTATTACAAGATGTACTGTCACAATCATCCCTCAGTCTACACGTTTTTCAAGATAGTGACAGCAAAGATCTTAACAATTTTGGTTCGAGCCCTCTTTCAAATTTAAAAACTTTCAATGATCCGCAAAATAATCAATATGCAAAAAGAATATGAAAACAATTACGTATAAAATCTGCATTTTCAACATAAACATAATAAACTAACTTTGCGAAATATGGGTAAATATTCACAAAAAAAAAAAAAGTCGAATAAAATTGACTGCAAAAATTGTAATAATTGAAATTAATACTTGAAATATTGTAAGAATATTGTATTGTAATTTGTAGGAAAAAATATTAATAACAAAGGGTTTAAAAAAATTAGTTTGTATGTTTAAAAAAAAATTAAAAGGTTCAAATTCTGAAAAAAAAAATTAAATAAAAATAATCTGTTAAAAAGCTGAAAATCTTCTTTAAGAATCACTCTCTAATTGAATCAAATATTAGTGTTTTTAAATTAATTACAATTGAAACACAAGTAAAACTGAATATTATAATTTTTTCTGTACTAAACTTATTAAATCTATATATAAAAATCAGAAATTTCTATTTTAAACAGAGCAAATTACATTAATTTTTGATAACATTAAACTATTCAATTTCCGGCAATTCACAAAATCTTATTTATATGCACCATATCCCTATTTTAGTCCTCAATTTCAATAAAACTTAAATTGAATTCAAGTATACTTATATTGAACTTCAACATATAAAGAACTTATTCACCCTCTTAAAAATTTATTTGAATCACAGATTGTGAAATAACACGCGATGAATACGAAAAAGTAAGTCACACTTTTTTATCTTCTGTCTTGAATACGAATGACTGTGTTTTTCTGACTTTTTTTAGTTTTGGTCTTTTTACAAAAATTTCTTCCATTTTTTTTCTCTTTTTGATCTTCAAATAAGACTTCATGAGAAGACTTTCATGTGAAAAAGACATGTTCGGAAAGCCGTAAAACATTTTTATAAAAATAAAATCCCTTTTCAATGTGTTGAACAAACTGAACTGAAACAAATTTTTACTGAAGAAAAAGTCTTTTTTATTTTATATCCAAAAGCAGTTGCTTATCAATATCAGTGATATCTTCTATCTAATTCAGTATTTTATTAAAATGAATCCGACATAAAATTCGATATTTGTAATAATAATTCATTATTGGAATTGTCATTATGAATAAGGTAACATAATATTTTATAGACTTTGAGATTTTAAATTAAATTGATATTGCAACAGTGCTTCCTCCTACGTACTGGGTGGCCTGTTGGCCAATTGGTACCACAGGTTTCAGGTTCGAATCCTGAAGGTGACTGGGCTGTTTGTTAGTGGCTCCGATTTCCCATTGAACTGTAGCTTCCTATCTAATTAGCCTAAAGTGGGCGAAAAATAACCGTAGAGCGACTAACGTTTCTTCTTTTCTTTTTTCACTCTATTGCAGAAAGTCCTTCATAAATGATTTTCATTCATTTTTAAGTTTATCTGGCGCCATCTATTGGTAGATACATGCAACTTAAATCTAAACAAAAACTAAAATTAATTAATTAAATTTAATTACTGAATTAATATTTGAAAAACTGAATTAACATCAGTGTTATCCACTACAAGTTTAAAAATATATCTGATGAATAAAAAGTATTTTATGAACGATCGAAAATGTGAACAAGATATATATAGGGAGAATGTGAGCTAATAGAAGGAATTGAAATAAAATAAGTATGCTGCTCAATCCATTCTAGTGTTCTGAACACTCTTCTCGGAAATACAACGGAATCAAGCATTACCACCCATAAAATTCAAGTCGGAATCAATATCACCTCAGAAGAGGTGGAATAATAACTTGTTGGAAAATAGCGATCTACGTCGAAAGCTTGAAGCTCAGTCCTTTCATTCAGAATAAGACAAACCCAGACCCAAAATATGTTATAGAATATCTGTAACATGCTCATTATCATCTTTTGGGCCTTAAAAATATTTCTCTGTTCTTAAATCTTCTTAAGTTTCACTTTTAGACTTTCAGAGAAACATTTTCCAACATTTCTACTTATTTCCAATGTTACTCTTCGAAATATACTTTTAATAAAATTTTGAATACTTAAAACATACAGACTGCATACTTCTGGGTAGAGATTGCAATATCGGACCATAAGTTCAATACCGGTATTCGGTATTTCTTAGATCTTAATACCGGGATACTGGTTTTAATACTGGTAGTAGAAATTTTAGAAAAAGGAAGAAAACACAGAGTTTTTGTATCGTTTTATTTGCCAGTTTTATTAGAGAATGTAAATATCACAAAAAAAAATGTGTAACTTATAAATTATAGCAGTATATAAAGAATCACAAAAAAGTAAAGGAACATCTTATTTATTTAAATCACAAAAAAAGTGTAGATATCACTATTTAGTCTGTGGTACTATTACAAATTTTTGAAATGCGATCTTAAAAAACATAAACTGAAGTATTATCAACTGATTTTTTATGTTCTTTAAAGTTATTCTTATTCATTATTTTGGGGTATTTATGAGTACATGAATAATAAATCTGAAAATTTTTTGAACTCTAAAGTATGATATGCAAATACAATGTGAATAACAAACTCACCAATTTAAAAATATCTAAATATTACACACTTTCTACACAACTATGACCTTGTTTTCACAGATAAGAATTTCTAGTGTTCAGATAAGAATTCACAGATAAGAAATTCTGAATAAGAATTCTGAATAAGAATTCTGAATTTCTAGTAAATACCGAAAAACGGTATTTAAACTTGTGAATACCGGTATTAAAAAATTGTACAAATAAACTCAAAATACCGGTATTTGTATACCGGTATTGCAATCCCTACTTCTGGGTTTATAAAATATTTTGCTGTTCTTAAAAAACTTTTAGAGTTTTCTAAAAAAGACCTTCAGAAAGACATTTCTGCTTATATGGGGTAAATGTTACACACTCAAATGTTTTTAATAAATTTTTAGTATAAAAATAATGAATTTTAATGAATTTCTTACATTAAAAGTGTTATTACATGTCAGGGCCGGATTTTCCTATAGGCTAACTAGGCTTCAGCCTAGGGCAGGGATGGGCAAACCTTTTCGGTCTCGGGCCAAAAATCGAAGAAAAAAGTTTGGCGGGCCAAGATCAATTTTTCTAAAATAAATATTAATAACCAAAATTCATTACCATAATATTTATAATACTAATAACTATTTATTCTTACCATAATATTTATAATATTATTAACTAATAATATACATACTTTATTTTGAAATATTTTGCACATGTGAGACATACATGACATACTGCCACATGTGAGGTCTAATTCACCTATATTGGATTCCCATATGTCTGCTCCCCGAGAAAGCGATAACGCTTGTTGGCGCCAATCTACAGTTATAACTAACAAAAACTTCCGCTTTTAACACTTTACCGATTGAAAGCTGTCTGTGCTTGCTATTTCCGTCGATTTATATTTTGTAGGACAAAAATAGTGAAAGTATAAAAATCATCACCCCTTTGAAAAAAAAGGAAAAAAAAAAAATAATATTTAATCAAAGTAGAAAAGGAGATGGATATATAATGTATAAATATATATTTCTTTTAATTTGTCTCTGACCGGCAAATTAAAATTCATTCCACGGGCCGGATAGAACCTTTCGTCGGGCCGGAGTTAGCCCGCTGGCCGTAGTTTGCCCATCCCCTGGCCAAGATCAAGACGGGCCTACATTCAAATTGTTAGCAAAATTAGAATTACACTATTCTAAAAACAGTCAACACTAAAACACTGAATCAAAAATAAGGAGAAATTCTACACATATAAATAATAAACAAACATAATAAGTAATTTACAAATTTAAAAATGTTAGGTGAAAGGGCCTCATAAGTGGAATAGCCTAGGGCCTCTTTTCATCTAAATCCGGCTCTATTACATATGTATATATTACTAATTTTTTTTTTTTTTTTTTTTTGAAAAGTATCAAAATTTCTAAATTCCTTTTCTATTCATAGCCAAGATTAATGAAAAGATTTTATGGTGATTACGACTAAATAAATTTTTTCTTTCAGAAAAATATCCAAATTCGTTATTTTAATTCTATTAGTAACCAAGATTAATTACAAAAATTTATGATGATTACGACAAATTAATTTTTTTTAAAGAAAATATTCAGTTCGTCAATTCAATTGTATTCGTAACTAAGATTAATGAAGGGATTTTATGATAATTAAAAGTTTTTATGATGATTACGACTAAATAAATTTTTTTCTTTTAGAAAAAAATATCCAAGTTCGTAAATTCAATTCTATTTCTAACCATTCTATTCGTAAACAATGAAAAAGATTTCAGGATGATTATGACTAAATAAATTTTTCTTTTAGAAAGAATATCCAAATTCATAAACTCAGTTCTATTCGTAACCAAGGTTAACGAAACGATTTTATGATGACTACGACTAATTAATTTTTTTTAAATATCCAAGTTCGTAAATTCAATTCTATTTTTAACCAAGATAAATGAAAAGATTTTATAATGATTACGACTAATTAATTATTTTTTTAGAAAAATTTCCAAGTTCATGAATTTATATTCTATTCGTAATCAATAATAGAATTGAATAGAAATAGTATAATAATAATAATAGTAATAATAGAATAATTATAGTAATATAATAATATTAATAATAATAATAGTAGTAATAGAATTGAACAAGGTTAATGAAAAAGATTTTATGATAATTACGACTAATTAATTTTTTTTTTTTAGAAAAATATTCAAGTTCGTAAATTTAAGTTCCATTTGTAACTAATAGTAGAAATGAATAGTAATAGAATAATAATAGTAATAGAATAGAACAGGATTAATGAAAAAAATTCTAGGGTGATTACGACTAATTAACTTTTTTTTTTATAGAAAAGTATCCAAGTTCGTTAATTCAAGTTCTATTCGTAACCAAGATTAATGAAAAATTTTATGATGACTGCGACTAATTAAATATCTAAAACTAAATTTCTGGAAAAACAAATAGAAAAAAAATTGCACATATTTTGCTTATTTTTTATACTTATGTAGGAACTTATGGGTATTTTTCCGAACCAGTTCTTTTCCATTAGGAATCCCACTAACCAATGGGACGAGATTGTTCCCTAACCAAATAACCATTGCCTTTCGTTAATGCAAGAAATTGTTGGGGGCTATTCATCCAGAAATCCAGGGCGATATAATCCAGAACTATTCTGCAAGGAGAAAAGATAGAAATAGGCGTAATCTTCCACTCCTTTTGTCCGAATGCCGATGGTTCATGGAATTGCCAGCCAAAAACCCTACAAGATAATCGAACATTCTAGCTTTACCCTGAATGTTCGATTATCTACAAAAGAATTTTTTTTATTTTATTGATCAATATCGGAATCCAGAAAGAAAATTTGTAGGAATTTAGGACTAATGAATTAAGATATAGGGGTTTAAATGGATCCAAATAAATCTTCTTAACAAAATAGGCTTAAATAAATGGTATTTATGGAAAGAAAAGTTAAGTATTTATTATTTAATGATAAATAAATTACTGAATTAAATATTTAATGATAAAAAATATTCAATGATCAAAATTTTATATTAAATTATAATGAAATAAATTTTCACTTCTTAAGTTATTAAGTATTAGAATAATCATTGTTTTAATGTGGATTATTAAAAATTTTTCATGAGAAAATTTATGCTTTTCAGTTTTTTTTTTTTTTATTAGGATACCATTATTTCAAAAATATAAATAATATTTTTGATATCATTTGCAAAACCTCAGTGATTAAAATAAATTTTAGAATTAAGTTTTATTTTTATATAAATCTTTTAAAGCAAAATAAATAGAAAATTTCATCAAGTTTGAATTATTGTCGTTAAGTAAAAATGTTTGTGAGACAAATATATAATAAATAAATATTGATTTATATCATACTTAAAAATTATATATATAGTATATTAAAAAAATATATATATCATATATATATATATATTTGAATACTTAAAATCATCATAAATTAAAAAAAATTGTTTCACTGAGAAACTTTGAAGTTTATTTTTTGTAAACAAAAATAAGGTATTTAAATAATATCATGAAACAATCTTTATAATATTATTTTATAGTTACTATTAGAGTTAAGCTGGGTAATTATAAAAAGAGGGGTAATTGTAAACAAGCATCAACTGTACTTACATGGAATTTTGACGAACTGTCTGTAAGTCTGTAAGATCTAAACTGAGAATAAACTGCTGGTAGTTCAGAGTTTTTATGTGAAACTGTTGGTAATCAAGTCATCACTTGGAGAAACAAGCTGGTTCAAACTTTGTGTTTTAAAGTTTTGTTGTTCCTTTAATTTTATAATTTCTGGAAGACATGAAAAAAGTAAGATGCTGTTATTATTCGTTACCGCTATTGAGTGACTAAATACCAAGTTAGAGAATTAAATGTTGACAGAAAAACAGCTACTACTCTCTACAGCCACCAATTTTTGCTGCTTTTTAGTGTGATGTTTACAATTATTCCTATTATTTGTGAGAGTGGGGTATTTTCAAATACGATTTATCTTCTGCTTTTATGCTGTTCTGGTTTGCATGGTTGCAAAATGTCACTTACATAAGTGAAAAATATGCATCTATCTACTTGGGAGCAGCCTGTGATGGATGTAGTTATTAGAAATAGAACATACAGAGAAACTGAAGAGCCTTGCGGTGTTCCAATAATAGTAAGTTTAAGGATGAAGCACCACAAAAATATGAAAATTTTTGTTGATGGCTTTAAAAAATACAAAAAAATGGGGCAACTGCCCTGATGTCGAGCTTCCGCCACATCATGTATTTGATTGCCCAGTTGTTGAAGCCACCATGCATTGTCTGGACCATCTCTTGGACGAGGATTTATACTGGCAATCACAGCCGAATTTGGGAGCACGGATTTTCTTGTACTCTTTAGAGATATGACAGCAACAAAATTGAGCGATTTGAATAATTTTGAATTATGCATATATCATTATTTGTTGATTTTTAGTGCGATGTTTACTACAATTACTCCTATTTGTGAGTGGGGTAATTGTGAATACAACTTACATTCTGTTTTTATGCTAATCTGGTTTGTGTATGGTTGCAAAATGCACTTACATACATGAAAAAAGAAGTTTCTATCTACTTAGAAACAGCTGTTATGGATGTAATAGATAGTATTAGAATATACAGAGAAATTGAAAAAGCTCGTGTTGTTCCAATAATTGCAATAAACCCAGAATTAAAAAGAAAGAAAGAAAGTGTAATATAAGTATCATGGCAGGCCTACTGATATGTCAGGAGGCAGAAGATGTTCCAGTAAAGAGTCTTATTACAAGATGAAAAAAGAATTTCCCTTTGATAAGCAAGTACTAAAAATACTTGTTTAATAATTCAATGAGGCCATTGGACTTCAGACCTGGTCCCAAATGGCCTACTAGGAAATGAATGTTATTAAGGACTTATGAAATGACATCAATCAATTCCTTTAGAATAATCACAGTATTTGCAGAAACTAGAAAACATATCAAGAATCCATTTGTTAATTATGAGTTTTATGAGGCAATAAAATAAGGCAGCAATCGTGACACTCCATTGATAAAGACTGTGCATGCTTGGAAACTGTAATGAATCTAGCAAATAGGAACAGAACATACAAAGAAGTTGGAGGCTTGTGATGTTCCAATAATGGTAATATATCACAGAATTAAAGGAAGAAATTTCAGTATAAGTATCATGGAGGCTGGCTGGCCTATTGAAATGTCTAAGGATGTTCTAGTAAAGTGCGTTAGTGTAAGATGAAAAATGAATTTACCTTGTGATAAGCAAGAACTAAAGATGCTTGTTTAATAATTCAATGATGCCAATAGACTTCAGACCTGGTTTCAGAAACGGTCTATCAAGGAATGATTACTACTAAGGAGTTATGAAATGAAATCAATCAATTTCTTTAGAATAATCACAACATTTACAGAAACAACAAAACACACCAGGAACTAATTTGTTAATTATGAGTTTTATGAGCCAGTCAATTAAGTCTGTAATAGGACCACTCAGTTGATAAAGATTGTGAATGTTTGAGCGAAACTGTAATGGATGCATTAAATAGGAATAGAGCAAACAGAGAAGTTGAATAGGCTTGTAGTGTTCCAATAAGGGTAATATATCGCAGAACTAAAGGAAGAAATTTCAGTATAATAAGTATGATGGAGGCTGGCAGGCCTACTGAAATGTCTAAATAGGTAAAAGATGTTCTAATAAAGTGCCTTATTGCACAATCAAAATGCATTTCTGTTGTGATAAGCAAGAACTAAACATGCTTTCATAATAGTTCATTGACTTTAATGGACTGCAGAGCAGGTTTCGAAACGGCCTACTATTGAATGGTTCGATTTATGAGGAGACTTATTATTATTATTATTAATATTATGAGGAGACTCGGACTTGTGATAAAAGTCTTATGAAATGCTATCAACTAATTTTTTTAACTTAACCACACATTTTCAGAAACAAGAAAAACATACCCATTATTAATTATGAGCTTTATGAGCCAGTATAATAAGGCAGTAATCGGAACATTCAGTTGATACAGATTGTGCATAATTGGACGAAACTGGTGTTTCCAATGATCAGCAAGCAAGAACTGAAATATAACTGATCTATAAGCAAGAACTGAAATTACTTGTTTAATAATTTATTGATGCCGATGGACTTCAGATCAAGTTTCGTTTTGAATGTTATTAAGAACTTATGAAATGACTTCAATCAATATTTTAAAAATAACTGCAGCATTTGCCCCGGAACAAGAGAACATACCAAGAATCCATTTGCTATTTATTTTTGTGGCACAGCAAAATGGTATATTCGAAAAATTAATTAATAAAGATTGTGCATGCTTTTTGTATAACGCAGATGAACTGACATTGCCAATAATCCGATTAGGATGAGAGACAGTGGACAAAAGCGACAGGCTGCTTATATTTTCCCCTTCATCACAGGGGGTTATTGTAAACAGAGAAGAAATAGATTAACTGATAATGAAATGATAGACAAGGTTGATAAGCTTTTATTTCTTCTTCTTCATTGGCGCAACAGTTGTTCTTGCCTACTGGCAAATTTTGAGACAGAAGATCTTTTCTTTTTACTGGGTAGGGTTGATAAACCCATTAGCTTGTAGAAAGCTTTCTTTCCCTACTGCTTGATTGAAAAAAGGGTAAGAAATAGCAACTTATAAAATTCGTTTACATGTACTTCATCTGATCCAACCTGGATAAGGAACATAAATTAGTTGGACTTAATATGCATATAAGAAAAATAAAATTCTACAGGCATTAAAAACATGAACTTTTCTATTTAACTATTATTATGAGTTTTGGAGCCAGTAAAATAAGGCTGTAATTGGAACACTCAGTTTCTAACGATTGTGAAACTGGCTTTTCCAAATATCCTTGAACAATGGACCTTGGATCCATTTAGGATTACAATGGTCTAAGCTACAAGGATAATTATAAAGCAGAAAAATATATGTAGAATAATTGATACTAAAATGATACAATTTGTAAATTAATTAGGAAAATTAACTAGCAATTTAACGAGGATCTTTTTTGTTTTGTTTCCAACTTTTTGCTTACTTGAAAACTGGTATGTAAGTGAAATATGTAAAAATAACCGCACCATTTGCAGAAATAAGAATACATACCTATTGTTAATTATGAATTTTATCAACTAGTAAAATAAGGCTATAATCGGAACACTGATTTGATAAAAGATATAACATATAAACATATAATATTTATATATATATATATTATATATAAATATATATTACAATGGTTTACTATGTCCACTTTATCACAAGGATAATTGTAAAGGAGTCAATAAGGCAGATTATATCTGGAATAATTGATAATGAAATGATAAAATTTGTAAATTAATTAGGAAAATGAACAAGCAATTTGATGACAATTTTTTGTTTGTTTTGTTTTTCAACTTATATTTCCTTGAATATGAGTAAAAAAACTTATAAAATTAGATTGAATTTTATCCCTTACCCAAATTACCCCTTTTGACCGTATCCATACAGAAAACAAAAACTATTTTAAATAACATAAGTATTAAAAAAAGAATGAACCACACAAATATTTTCATTACTTTATTCACATTTAACCAGATCATTCACCTACTTATAACGTCTAATATACATAATACGTCTACGTCTAATATACATAAGAGATATTATATTCACGTCACATAATAACACTGCAACATAGAAAAAATAATTACATTAAAACAATAAGACATAATAATACGTAATAAGACATAATAATACTTAATAAGATATAACAAATATGTTACAACATTTAACTTTCAGCACTCTGAACACTATTATTATCAGTTTTTTCTTCTATCTTCCGCCAAATATGTCAAAGAAAAAGGTGGCTCTTTATGGCTTCTAGCTGAAATGATGACCTACTACAGAGGAAAAAAAATATTCTGTTATATTTCGTGCTTGCTTTTAGAAGCCTCCGTAGAGTTATGATGTTTTGTTCTGTTGCAGAGAACGTTAGTGCTAGTTCACGTTTAATATCTTAGCAATAGATGTTATTTAATCTCGTACAAATCTTGCAACAATCTGACTTTATTGAAGTCGAGAGATGTTAAGAGAACTGAAGATGAAAAGTATTCAACGTACAGATGAAAAGATATTTAAAATTATTTCTTTTTAACTTATTTGTTTGTAGTTGATTCATACAACTTCCTTTTGCAACCTGCTATCTTTTTTTATATGAATAAAGATATATGTCTGATTCATATAAAAGATTTTCAAATACTTAAAAAGTTTAATACTTAAAGATCCAATATTGTTTTATATTTTTTTTTATTGTATTCTTTAATATTGTATTAATTTGGTAATTTAATATTGTTTCGTAACTAAAAAAAAAAATCACATTTAGCAATATGATTAATCATAAAATTTTTTATTTTTATTATTGGGGCCAGTTATGTGTCTGATTCTTATAAAGGATTTTAAATACTTAAAAACTTTAATACTTGAAGATCCATTTTTTCCAATATTGCTTTTATATTGTTTTTATTGTATTAATTTGGTTACTTAACATTGTTTCGTAACCAAAAATCACGTAAAATCATCATTAGCTATTTAATTAACCATAAAAATATTATTTTTTATTATTTTGGCCACCAGATGGCACTAATATTTTTTATTATCGTTTTCCTTTATTTATTAATGGTTTATTTAGGAAAGTGATATGGAATTACAGCTTGTAAAGCGTTCTTATTGATATTGTGATTCATCATTTTACGTACACAAAACCGTTTTGATATTTCGAACCATTCGTCGCCATTTTGATATCCTGTTAAGGTTATAGTTTGAATCTATCATTTTTAATTTAAATCGTTAAATATTGAGCTTAATTCCATGTAGAAGTGTATTAGAAATTCATTGTTATCGTAAATTCATTGTTATAAGTTTATCAACTTATTTCTTTGATTTAAAAAAGAATTAGAAAAGAATTAAAAATAGAATTATAAATTAGAGAATTAGAATTAGAAAGAATTGAAAAGAATTAGAATTACTTTTTAAAAAGCTAAAAATATTATTGCATAAAATGTTTTAATATTACTATTAAAACATTTTATTCTTTCAGAATTCTAGATTTTTTTGTCATTATTGGTTGATTTTTTTGAACAGAACTTTCTAAGTTTATGATAATGACAATTTTTATAATTATAATCGAAGATGAGTGGACAAATTTCTGTATATTGGTTAGATAATCGTTTGACATACATAAATGATGGTACATAAATGGTACCATAGTATAGATTATATGCCATAGTATAGATAATAATTATAGATTATATTGTCTCTTTGTTGGTAAGAAGTGCCCCTTTCTAAAGAAAAATGAATCGAAATTAAAATCAAATTTAATTAAAGATTAATTAATCTAATTAAAATTATTGCTTTATATATTTTTAAAAATATTGGAATTTACAATAAAAATTTTTTTCAAATACTTTTTTTTTTTAGCTATTGTTCAACTAAGATTATTTTGTTCAAATATTTCTCAGCTATTGTACAATTCTAGATTATTGTGTCTCATGTCTGACAAGAAGTGTCACTTTCTAAAAAAAAAATTAATCTAAATTAAAATCAAAATTAAAGATGAATTAATATAATTAAAATTATTGCTTTATATATTTTAAAAATATTGGAAGTATATATAACCATCTTCATTATTTAAATTATTTTTCAAATACCAAGTATTTTTTAGCTATTGTTCAACTATAGATTATTTTGTTCAAATATTTCTCAGCTATTGTACAATTATAGATTATTGTGTCTCATGTCTGACAAGAAGTGTCACTTTCTAAAGAAAAATTAATTAAATTAAAATCAAAATTAAAGATGAATTAATATAATTAAAACTATTGCTTTATATATTTTTAAAAATATTGGAAGTATATATGCTAACCATCTTCATTATTTAAATTTTTTTTCAAATACCAAGTATTTTTTAGCTATTGTTCAACTATAGATTATTTTGTTCAAATATTTCTCAGCTATTGTACAATTATAGATTATTGTGTCTCATGTCTGACAAGAAGTGTCACTTTCTAAAGAAAAATTAATCTAAATTAAAATCAAAATTAAAGATGAATTAATATATTTAAAACTATTGCTTTATATATTTTTAAAAATATTAGAAGTATATATGTTAACCATCTTCATTATTTAAATTATTTTTCAAATACCAAGTATTTTTAGCTATTATTCAATTAGAGATTATTTTGTCCAAATATTTCTCAGCTATTGTACAATTATAGATTATTGTGTCTTATGTCTGACAAGAACTGACACTTTCTAAAGAAAAATTAATTAAAATTAATTAAAGATTAATTAATCTAATTAAAATTATTGTTTTAGATATTTTTGAAAATATTGGAAGTATACATGATAACTATCTTCATTATTAATTTTTTTTTTTCAATTACCAAATATTTTTAGCTATTATTCAACTATAGATTATTTTGTTCAAATATTTCTCAGCTATTGTATAATTATAGATTATTGTGTCTCATGTCTGACAAGAACTGACACTTTCTAAAGAAAAATTAATTAAAGATTTATTAATCTAATTAAAATTATTGTTTTAGATATTTTTAAAAATATTGCAAGTATACATGATAACTAACTTCATTATTAATTTTTTTTTTCAATTACCAAATATTTTTAGCTATTGTTCAACTATAGATTATTTTGTCCAAATATTTTTTATTGTTCAACTATAGATTTTTTGTCAAATACTTCTCAGCTATTGTTCAATTATAGATTATTTTGTCAAAATATTTCTCAGCTATCGTTCAATTATAGATTATTTTGACCAAATATTTCTCAGCTATTGTTCAATTATAGATTATTTTGTCCAAATATTTCTCAGTTATTGTTCAACTATAGATTACTCTGTCCAATTATTTCACAACTATTGTAGAATTACAGATTATTGTGTCTCTTGTTTGGCAAGAAGTGGCCTTTTCTAAAATAAAAATAAACTTCAAATTGAATCATGTAAGTAATTTATCAGTCATATTTCTGTTACGGTTGTCTTCACACTCTTGCTTAAAAATGTCTTGCTTCGACATCCCAGATACATTGCAGATGGCGAAGGGGTGCATTGCTTCTTCCTGCAGCAAGCCAAAAGAGTCTGGAACTTCTGCCTGAATTTCTGGCTGAAGACGCTGTAGAGCAGAGGGTTGCAGGCGGAGGACGTGTACGCCATGATGTTGACGAATATCAAGAAAGACCAGGTCTCTTTGAAGAGGGTGGGGAGAACGTGTTGTAGATGAGCAGGATTTGGTGAGGAGAGAAGCTTAGGAAGTAGACAGTGACTCCAGCGATCAGCATCTTGATGACCCCTCTCCGAGCCTTCATGGCACCTGCGAAGTTTTCTTTGCCGACTGCTGGTTCTATGGTTTTCAAGGCTTCGGAACTGAAGAGTTGTCTTCCAATGTGGATGTACAGAATTACCTGCAATATTAAAAATATGCTAAAGTCAAAATGCGGTGATGAGAACTACACTTGGACTTAATTCAAATTTTTAAATTTTGAGTAAAGAGGGGTCTGAATGGCCGAGTGGCTAGCCCTTTGGCGCTCGGTATATCAGGTTTCGGGTTCGAGTTCGGTGGTGCCACGGATGTTTTTAGTGGTTCGAATCCACTTTAAGCCGTAGGTCCCGGTCTAACGTGAGCGTTGCTGAGCGGCGTCCGTAGTTACTTCCTGGATAGTGCGAAGTGAGTAACGTCTGTGCAGCTCTTGCCTTAAGGCATCCAATATAATTGTCTAAGTGTTTGCCAGCTGCATTAGAACAAAAAAGAAAATTTAAAGTGAGTATTTCATGAGTATTTCATGAGTATATTCCTAATTATATGAGTAGGAATATTCATTTAAAGTAACGAGGTTTGTACTGACTAAAACTTAAAATAAAATTAACTATGCTTGGGATTTTGCCTCATTTATACAGTATTCAAAAAAGGAAAAAAAGAACATGGAGACAGAAAATAGAAAGAGGAAACAGAAAACAATGATAAAAAAAAAAAAAAAAAACTTCACCCCGAACCAGCAGAAAAAAAAATATGAAGACAAATAGAAAGTGGAAAAAGAAAAGAACGAGGAGAAAGAAAATATAATAAAGAGGAGTAAAAAAAAAAAAAAAAAAAAAGAAGGAAAGAAAAGAAGGACGAGAAAAAAAGATAACAAACAGAAAAAAGAATACAGAGAGAGAAAATAGGAAGAGGAGAAAAAGAAAAAGAACGCAGAGACTCTCTTTCTCTCTATATATATTGATAAGGAAGGAAAAAAAGTTAGAACAAAAAATGGAAGAGGAAAAAAAACAAGGGGGAAAATAGTACGAGGAGAAAAGAAAGAAAGTAGCGAAAAAGAAGAAGAACGTGGAGAAAAACAAATATGGAGGCAGATAGTACGAATGGTGATAGTACCATGGTGAAGAGTTTTGCTATTAAAGTGTAGCAAATACAAAGTTATCCAGATTACACTTACTTAGTGGCTTATCAAATTACTTTCAATTCGATGCTACTGTAATACGAAATAAATACTGCCAGGGATAAAATTTGAGGATTCACATAATATTCATTAAGAAGAAATTCTTGTAGGAATTGGTTGTATTTTCAGACGTGCAGATTTCAATTCAGTTTATCAGGTTTCGAATTGAACTTCTTCAATTTGTAAGAGTTTCGCCCAATCATCTGCTGAATTCTGTTGCTCTCGTGAAATTTCATGACATACAAATACAGCAAATTCAATGTTATTTTCTTTACACCTACGAATTATCACATTACTTTCAATTCGATGCTATTGTAACTCGAAACAAATACCTTTCTAGGGTCAACCTTTGGGGATTCGTCCCATCCATTAAGGACAAATTTTTGTAGGAATTGATAAGATTTTCGGATATACAGATTTCAGTTCGGCTTTCTTATTAGGTTTCGAACTGAACTGTTTCAATTTATAAGAGTTTCAGCTCCAGATTTTTAACCAGCTCAAACTTTGTTTATCTCTTAAAATTTCATGATATTTTAGTATATAATTTTAAATCTCAATTTGAAATTCGTATAGCTTGCCACTAAACTTAAAATAAAAGAGAAAAGAAGCACAATGAAAGTATATCTTCAATTATCCACATAGAATAACCATCTCGATTTGCAATTTCACAATTTACAACATTACAAAAATATCATCACTTACGGCTATGTTTACAATGGATAGAAAAATTTGAGGAGGTTTTTCTTTGTGAAGAGAGAATTTATGAGAATTTTTTCTCCTATTGCCTGTTCTATAATGAGCTGAATTTTATTTTATGGCTGACGTAAGGGTTTTATGAAAACGAATACGAATGAGATATGAGCGAAAAATGAAATCAGTTTTTCAGTTGGCAGAAAAAGAAGAAAGAAAAAAAAAAGAAGAGCTCTCACAAAGGTGAAAAATCGGATCTTTTTCCCAATTCTGGAAAGAATATATAAATGGAAATTACTTAATCTTCTTGTTTTCACAAGAAAAAGTGTGTGATAGAAAAAAAGATCGTCTTTTCTTCGAAAACTGTAAAAATAAATTATGTAAACAATCTAAATTTTTAGTGATTTCTATATTATTTTACAGCTTAATAATAATATCACCACTTCTATATCACGATATCATTATTTATTAATTATTTTCAAAGGGTCATGCTCGTAATCTTTTTTTGCATAGACATTAAGTAGCTATAACGTCTCGGCCTATACGAGACGTATAAATGCTACAAGAAGAAGGCCACTTTCAGGTTTATGGGAACACTTTAATTTTTATTGACAAGTTTTATTATATATACAAATACAGAATTCTGGGTTATTATACAAAGAAATGAAAACTAAACACATAAATTTGATCACAAGTACACGATTAAATCACAAGCGCAGTTCACTCAAGGTCAGAGATTTTTAGAGTCCTCGAGTTTACGACAAATTAAAAACACGTGGTTTGCGGCAGACCTTAATTATCACACGGCGTGATACACGAAATCAAAAGGAGCTCACTTTGGAAACAGGCAGAAATTCCGGCTTGTTCAGTCACTTCAAGGAAAAAAAAAACAAACACTTCTTGTCCAAGAGGGGGGTAATCTTCCCTCACTTCTCATTGGAGTAGACATTTCTCAGCTCATTGTCTACCACTAATTACGATGGAACAACTCATGGTGTATATGTATATCCATTTATACATTTCCATCTCTCTCTCTATATATAATTCTATATAACCATATTCCATATGTAATTGTTTCGACCTGTAAAGGTCGCACAGACAATCGCTAATTTCATGAGTCTCGTTATACATGACACCGAATAACTGCTATCAGATTTGAGTGACAGGTTGTTCTCCTTAGTTGAAAAACATTAATTGCATGTAATATAACTATCCACAACGATGCTTGTCTGCTGTAAAATTTGAGTGATGGGTTGTTATTATGTCAAAGAATATACATTCCTCTTTTCTGGGAACGGGATGCTATAATTCTTCCCTTGGGAGAAATGCTACTAGGCTTATTGAGATTCAACAGTGTGTTGTATTGCAATTATTTATGCGCTCATGATAATGCTCGTGTAAGGTGTTGTTTGGAAAATTCGCACTAATAGAGAAATACAACATACATAAAAGCATGAAAAATATTATAAATGCAATTAAGTTTTGAAATTTCCAGTGGCTGGACAATTTAGAAGGAATGGAGGACGATAGAATGGCAAAATAAAAATGTATAAATGGACGTTAGAATATTAGAGGAAACCCGAACGACCTAGAAAGGAGGATTTAAAAAATGCTGGTTGATGTAGGAAGGATGGTAAGAGAAAACCTGAAAGTTTTAGGAAAACCTGTTAATGAAGAATTCGTGTCTCTCTACAGTCATTTTTGGCACACATTAGGCAATTAGACCGATACCTATAATTTAAAGTGAATTCCGAACCACTAGGAGCATCTATACCACCACTAGGAATAAAACCTGAAGCTTGTGGTATCAAAGGAAAGAGCGCTAGCCAGCGCCATCAGACCACCTGGTAGTAAAGGAGAGTAAGAGATAACTCGGCTGATTTGCAAAGTAGGATAAGCGAAAAAACCTGAAAGATTTAGGAAAACTTAGTATCTGATAGCCTAATGAAGGAGTTTAAGAGAACACCTGGAAGATTTAAGAAAACTTGATAGTCTAAGAAACAAAGGTAAGTGGAAGTCTGGTAGACAGAAGAAGAAGGGCAAGAGAAAACTTGTAAACCTTAGTAATAAGGGTAAGATAAAATCCGGTAGCCAATGAAAGGAGGTTAAGAGAAAATCTACTAAACTTTGAAAGGACGGTAAGAGAAAGTCTGGAAGATCTAGGAAGAAGGGCAAGAAAAAACCAGGAAGACTTCGAAACAAGGCAAGAGAAAACCTGGCAAACCTAGAAAGGAGAGTACAAGAAAACCTGAGATCAAGGAAAAGTTGAAAAAGAAAGAAGTGGAGAAATATCGAGATGCAACGAAAATGAGACAATAGAAAAGAAATGCAAGGAATAGAAAAATTAGGAAAGTATGATCAAAATGACCATCATGCACCACGGGTTATAATGAGAGGGAAAGATAATGGTGAATAATACATACATACTTTTTAAAACTATCTGACGTTTTTATATCTAATAATTTAAAAGCATTATTCTGCGAATATTTTGTGCTAATATAGTTTGAGTTTTAAAGTTACTATAAAGATATATTAAAATATATGTAATATGAAACTATCACAATATCATCAAAAAAAGTTTAAAATAAATTTTATTACGAATTGATTTTCAAAATTATATTACTCTCTCTAATATATATGAAATTAAAATTTCGTGACTGCATTATGTATATGTATTTGCTAAAAACAATATTACAGTTGATCTTTTTTTTCTTTAAAGTTAAATATAATTGCCTAGTTAAAATTCGCGAAACATTCAAATGATATTTTTATTTGTGATAGTTACAGTAAAGTTAAAACAAACGCGGAATTTAAAATAATTGTATATTCGTATTCGTACTTAAAAAAAGATTTAATATAGCTTAAAACTTTTTATTTGTTTGAAATATGAAGCTCTTGAAAATCTTAAAAGAAATTTTTAAGATTAAAATAATTAAATTAGGTTGCTGTATGTTAACTAGATTAATATAATTTTTGATAGAATTATAAAGTACGAGATTAATTATACGTTTTTATCAAAATTTATTTGAAGAGCTTATTTATATTTTTTAACAACAAAGTTTTGCATTTACTATATATTCAAATAACAATCCATAATAATAATATAGTTAGTATAAATTTAGCCATTTGTTGAACATTCAACCATCAATGGTGCAACGTCGACCGGCCCTTCACGACCTATAACGGTGTCAAGAAGAAGGCAACTTTCAAATTCATAACAGTTTAATTTTATTTTAAAAACAGTATATGTATATATATGGACGTATATATATATATATACTGTTTTTTAAATGTAAAATTAAACTGTTCCTGGAGAAATTTGAAAAGTCCTTTTATTTAATAGAACTTTATTTAAAAAAAAAAAATTAAAAGATAATTTGATTCACAAGTGCAGTTCATTCTAAGGACAGAGATTTTCAGGAGTTCCTATGAAAGTTTCTATGACGTAACTATTTCACCATGTTGGGCAGACCCAAATTATCACACACGAAAGCCCAACGGGTTCACTTTTAAAAACAGGCCGAAACTCCTGCTTATTCAGTCACTGAAAAAGAAAAAAAAACACTTTGTCGCAAAACTATCCTCTTCCTCTCCTATAACCTCCTTTTTTAAATATATCCTTCAAATCAGCTTCCTCACTACTTGGAGAGACACTTGCAGCCCATAGTCTATCACCCAAACAACGATGCAACAATTCAGGGTATAGTCCAATTCCATTCGTAATTGTTCCGACCTTTGAAGGTCGTATAGACATTTGCTGGACAATGTTATGAGATCGCATTATCCCTAGTACTAAATATCCTATCAGATTTGGACATCATCGAGAGGTCTCATTAGTGCAAAACACTAATTGCACGTAATAGAACTACCTACAACACTGCTTGTCTTTTGTCAAAAAGAGTTCCAACGGGGCCTTTTATCCATGTACTTTTTAAAGAATATGTGTTCCTCTCCTGTGAATGGAATGCTATTAAGGTTTCCACTGGGACTAAATGCTCAATAGTGTAAGAATTGTATTAAAGACTATTTTAAAATATGATTTATTTCAGTTGTTATTTATAAACAAGCATGTTCATAACTTCAAAAATATGTATGATGTACCTAAGTCATTCAAAAATATTTAAAAATTTAAGTTTCAATGTAAAGTAAGAAATAAAGTGAATGTATATTAATTAAGTTTGGATTCCAAGCTTGATAAAAAAAAAAAGTGATTAAGAAAAAAAAAGTTTTGGTTGAATTTGTTAAGCGTGGAATTGGGGAAAACTATTCAGAAGAGTAATTGATATTTCTAATTAGTTTTCCAAAGAAATTAGAATTTGGGAAGTTTTTTTTTTTTATTTTTTACTTACGTAAAAGTTTGGAAAACAGTTATTATTTATACTACTAATTGCTATTTGAATATAGAGATAATTTTTTTACAGAAATGTCTATTGTAATAAGAATATCTGAAGATTTGAGGTCATGTGTAAATGTCATAAATAGGTTTTTTAAAAATTTGATTCCAAAATATTAATTAAAACAGATTTTTTTAAAAAGATCTTTAAATTCAAACAGATTTCTTTTTAAAAATAGTGTAGTTGTTAGTGTAGTAACGTAGTCTTTTAAAAAAATAGTATAGTGTATATCTTTATAAAATTAGTAGTATCATTTACACTGCTAATTGCTATTTGAATATATAGATATTTTTTTTTGTACAAAAATGCTTATTGTAATAGGGATATCTGATGAATTTAGCTTTTATGTATGAATGTCATATAAGGTTTTTTAAAAATTTGATTCCAAAATATTAATTCAAAACAGATTTATTTGCAAGAACATTAATTTCAAACAGATTTCTTTTTAAAAATAATGTCAGTTCAAAAGTTATCATTTACACTACTAATTGCTATTTAAATATATAGAATTTTTTTTACTGAAATGTCAATTGTAATTTGGATATCTGTCGATATGAATTACTTTAATTTGATTTTGAACTTATGTATGGATGTAATTTAAAGCTTTTTATAATTTTGATTCTAAAATATTAGTTAAAAACTGATTTTTTGCAAGAACATTAATTTTAAACAGATTTAAAAAAAAAAAAAAATATTGTCAGTTATGTGAAATATTTTTAATAAAACAAATAACATAAATTTGAACAATCTCGTGCCGCTATTATATATTTAAATTAATATACATTATTAACAACCAGTTAATGTCTACAGCTATAGTATTACAGCTATGGAATAGCATGTTTTGTTGGTTGTTTAATGAAAAGAACTTTTTTGCCTAATATTAGCCATAGTGCCATAACATTACATAAACATAGTGCCACTTTTGCATATTTAAATTAATATACATTATTAACAGCCAGATAATGTTTACATCTATAGCATGTTAATGCATGTTTTATTTGCTGTTCTATGTAAACATTTTTTTCTGAAAATAATTGCAATATAAATAAAAAGATTTGTATTATGGACATCACTAAACGTATTGAAAGTTTTGAATATTTAATTAGGATATGAAATTTTTAAGGCTGATTTCAAGAAAGTGAATTTAGCATTTGACTTTACAGAGATTTTATGAATTATATGAATTCATAAAAATTATTTCTCCTTCTCTCTTTCTACCTCGATGTGTTTCATTAAAACCACAAAACTTCCTAAATGGTGTTTCATAAAAACTGCAAAAACTGTATGATGGTTTTAATAATTTTTAAAGTTATCATTATTTAAAAAAATATGTTGTGTCTATACCGTCTTCTAAGTTACTGAATATCAACAACCTTTGCATATGCACGAGTTAGCGTGCTAAATCAAGTAATTGGTTAATACAATACTTTTAAGGGATGCAATGTAGACCTACCTTCTAGTGGTGCACTCCGGGGCAACGTTTTATACGGCTAAATGGCCTACAGTTTTCGGCATGATCGTCCGGTTGGCCTGCATGTATTGCAATGGAATCCTGGTGGTTTGTCTCAATCAAAAGAACTGATTTAATGAACATCTACATTGGATTAGGATTTTTGACGAACCAAACTACATTCTTTGTGATTTGGCAGAACTAATGAATCGAGATCATCTCCATCGTTGCTTTGTATTTCATGTTGAATCCGAGACGACGACATACTGTCTAGTTAGAGAACTCTTAAGGCAATGACATCGGACAATTTTATGAGCATTTTCTTCTTTTTTTTGTATTGACTTACCATTGGAAAAGGTCATTGACCTTGCCATTGTTCTGCAGTGCGGGAAGGACATCCCATGAGTAGTCTACTCATGGAGAGAGGGAAAGGGCATCTTTTATTGTGATGGAACACCCGTAGGTAGAAGTCTGACTTGACTCCGCGTCGCTATAGAAAGAGGGCAGTGTTTTCCGGGAAGACTTTTAGTGGGAACTACCCCGCACTTGCCTATCGTATGTTAGAAAACCCGGAAAACTCCCACTAGGTACTGAACATCACAAACGCCCTCGAGATTCCTCGTTATTTGTAACAGTGTCTACCACAAAGCCGCCAGTGTATGGAAACTCAACCCTAATGCTCACCTGCGGCATACGTTTTCACTGAGCAACTAATGTGGCTTACATACTACCTATTGTTAAAAGATTATTAATTATCTGTTATTAATTAATACTCTATTATTAAGTCTGTTGTATTAAAAATACTTAGTATTTTAATATGAAAATACTCACATTTAATAACTGAGTTAATTGAACACTTATTGAGTGGCAATATATTTTAGACATTAAAATTTGCGATAATGCTGTAATATAAAGTATTTGTTTAATAATATGTCTATTCCCGTTTGATTTTTTCTATATATATTTGCGAAATAGAAAAATTCGCACATAAATAAAGAAAAGTATATATTTAAAATTTTAAAAGCTTGTTAATGAGTTTCAGATTTTTTAAAATAAAAAATCGCAATCAAAAGTATTACAATAAAAAAAATAATTAAAATGAGGTTCTTATAATTATTTGAATGTTACTAATACCAGTAACGTACTTAGAATAACATAATTACTATCAGACAGATAATTCTATGTTTTATATTAGTATTATTTTTCAGAATTTAATCAGTCATAAACCAGTATAAAAGGGAAAAAGGAAGAACAAAAGGAAATGAAGATAAAAATTTATTTTTTTTTTATTTTTAAAAAAATTAATTAAATTTTTTTTTTTTTAAAACTGTTATTAAATTGGTATTCAGATCAATAAGATAATATTTAATAAAATAATAAATTTTTATGAGAATAAAAATGTACATAAATATATATTTTTTTTTAGCATAATCTTAAAACTATATTCTTGAATGAAATCCTTATTAAACATTAGCATATAATATAATGCATTAGTATATTATTTTTCTAATTAATTTTCCAATTTACAATAATTTTTTAAATTTAAATTACATTTATGTTAATTCACAATTATTTTCTAATTTACGACAATTTTCATTTATAACAATTTACAATTATTTTCTAATTAATTTTCCAATTTAGAATAATTTGTTAATTTAAATTACACTTGTTCTAAATTACATTTTTTTATTTTATTTTAATTTGCGTTTGTTTTTAATTTAAATTAATTTTCTTTCATTGCAATTTGCAGTAATTATTAAGTAAATATTAGTAATATTAATAAAATGTTGAAAATTATAAAATAATTGTAAATTGACATAAATGTAATGCATAATTTTTTTTTTTATCCTATTTATGTAACCATATATATATTTCTACGTCTAAAAATCCATTTTCTCAAAAGGAATAGAAGACTCACTTGCAGCACCAGGGGAATGAAGTAGAAAAGGAAGAACTCGCAGTACTTGAAGATGATGAAATCCGAGAGGTTTGGAAACTGGATGACGCAGGGTGTGAACTCAGGGGTCTATGGGGATGATCACGTGATAGAGCAGGTTGGGAGGCACAGACCATGGCCGAGGGCCAGATGATGGAGATGACCAGGAGTATTCGTGTGTGCGGCAGCAGAGGGATGTGGGCTTTTATGGGAGGGTGCATGATGGCGATGTATCTGAAAAAAAGTATAAAAAAGAGTTCAATGATATAAATCTTTAATAAAGAAGGCATTATCATTATTTACTACTGTGCTCACAAAAGTAAGATAAATTATTATTTTTTCAAAAACTCTTTATTTATTCTTCCAAATTTATTTTACCGCTTTTCAAAGCAATCCTCTCCCGACACAATGCACTTATGCCAATGTTTTTGCAATCTTCAATGCATGTTAAAAATGCATTGAGGATTGCAAATCCCAATGTAATTTGTTGATGCAATTTGCAATGCATTGAGGATTGCAAAAAAATGCAATGTAATTTGTTGAAGCATTAGTTGATGCAATTTTACAATGCATTGAGGATTACAAAAATGCAATGCAATTTGTTGATGCCTTAGTTGATACAATTTGCAATGCATTGAGGATTACCAAAAATGCAATGCAATTTGTTGATGCATTAGTTGAGGCAATTTACTGGTTAATGCATTTAGGATTAAAAATTCAATGCAAAACGTCAATGCAATGCATTTGCGGTGGCCGGGATAACCTTCAAAGCGCGCGCCGATTCACGTTGAATCTCTAAAATCGACTCAAAGGTGTCCCCGGAGTGGTCTTTTGGAGTTGGGAGCAACTAGAAGTCGCACACGGTGCTAAAACAGGTGAATACGGTAATTGAGGAACGATATGGGTTTCATTTTTGGCAAAAAAGTCACGAAGAATCAATGCAGTGTGAGCTGGCGCATTATCTGTGATGCAAAAACCGTCTTTTCATAAAAGTGACCTCTTTTTGCGAATAGCTTATGCGTGTAAATCACATCGGTAAACCCAACCCACACTCAGTTACAATCCGAGCTGCAAAACCTGCACACTATCAATTTATGTTTCGAAATATAAACAAACAAAGGTTAATAATGAACTTTATTCCTTTTTGATTATCTTCGCTAAGTTCTTTTTTATTATTTGCAAAAAAAACGATGTTCTGCCATTCAGACTTAAAAAAAGTAATTTTGAATGGATAGAGGAACGTTACTTTAAATGTCATTTCTTACAATGTTCATTTAAATCAATGAACTTTCTTCAATATAAGAGTAAGAGTACAGTGTAGTGAAACGATCTGTGTAGCTGAAATTATTGCCAAGGAAAACAGAAAGCTGGTTTTATATAAAAGCACTCATTGTGAGCTAAGTCCGCATGGCAGCTTTTGTTGTAAACACTGTTTCAGAAAACGAGAAACTCGATGGATTTTGTGTTGTTCCGCATGTTGACTCGTTAGTTGGACTATCTGGTGGGGGTAAAGCCTGATGGCCAATTGGCTAGCGCACTGGCCTTTGGTACCATAAACTTCAGGTTCGAATCGGTGTGGTGGCATATATGTATGTTAGTGGTTTGCAATCCACGTTAAACAGTAGGTCTTGATCTAATTAGCAAAATAACTGTAGAGCGGTAAATAAAAACTAAATTAAACCAGGTGGGAGCTCTCAGGTTTTTCTCCCTACGATACGCAAATGTGCATAGTTACCCCCAAAAGTCCTCGCGGAAGGCACTGCTCTCCTACTTCATCAACACGGAGCATAAGTCAGACTTCTGTCTACGGGTGTTCTGGTCATAACAGAATCTGCCTCACACTTCCTCCCTTCCATGAAGGATACAGCAACAACAACAATAATTGTATTTGTGTGGTGTCTCAAAGTATGTATAAAAACTACATCCGACAAATCCAACAAGGCCCAGTTACAATCCAGCTGCATATTCTGCTCAAAACACTTTATATTTGGAAATATAAAGAAAAAAAAGATAATTATAAATTTTATTTATTTTTATTATTTTCGCTCACAACAGAAGTTGCACCCATCTTCCCTCCTTTCATAAGGTATACGACAACAACATCAGCAACAATTGTACGCATGTGGTGTTTGATCCATCTACACCTACCCATCCAATCCTACAAACTACATCCAGTAACCAACCACTTACAATCCAGCTGCCCAACCTGCACACTACAGTTAAATATAAAGAAATAACTAAAATACTACAATATAAAAACACATATATACTACACATTTACATAATAAATATTATTATTTGTATATATAAATATGTAGCATATATGTGTTTTTATATTAAAAACTAACATATAAAGAAACAAAAGGTTAGTAATAAACTTTATTCCTTTTTTAATTTTCTTC
>BPLR01007315.1:0-37658 GCA_021605095.1 Caerostris extrusa
CATTATCATTCCTTTCACTGTTATTAAAAAAAAAAAAAAAAGAAATAATATTTCTCTTAGATTTTCCCTTGCAATGTTTTTGTAGAATAGTAATTTAAGTGTTATACATCTTGGAAAATTACTCAACTCTTTAGAAACAAGTAATATAAAAAAAAAAAAATTTTAAAGTCAATTCCTACTTTTTTTCACTAAATTGCAAAAAGTCCTTTATAAATCATTTTCATTAATTTTTAAGTTTATCTGGCGCCATCTATGTGGTAGATACATGCAACATAAATCTAAAAAAGCTAAAATTAATTAATTAAATTTAATTAATGAATTAATATTTGATAGAACGGTATTAACATCAGTGTTATCCACTACAAGTTCAAAAATGTATTTGAACTGGAGTGGATGAATAAAAATATTCTACGAACGATTGAAAATTTTAACAAGGTATATATAGGGGAAAATGTGAGCTATTAGAAGGAATTGAAAAATATAAATCCTTCTCCAGTGTGAATAATGCACATTAATCTTTAAAATTTGACCTCTTCCAGAAATAAGAATAATTATTTACTATAGCAATACAGGAAGCAATTTGAGCCAAATAGCTTTATGTAGTAGACTCCTTGTACAATACAATACAATACTTGTACAATAGCAAACAGTTCCTTCCCTACCTTGCAATCGATTAGAATGAAAACTATGTACAACGTAGCGCCTTTTGCGCAAATGTATTTAAAAAACAAGTAATATAAAAAAAAAATTTAAATCAATTCCTTTTTTTTTTCGCTATATTGCAGAAAGTTTTTATAAATAATTTTCATTCATTTTTAAGTTATCTAAGCCATAAGTTTAAGCCATCTATTAAGTTTAAGCCATCTATGGGTAGATATATTCACCTAAATCTAAAACTATAAGTAATTAATTAAATTTAATTACTGAATGAATATTTGAAAAACTGTATTAACATCAGTGCCATCCACTACAAGTTACAAAAATGTATTTGAGCTTGAGTGGATGAATAAAAAAGTATTTTATGAACAATTGAAAATTTGAACAAGATATAGAGAGTGTGAGCTAATAGAAGGAATTGAATAAACAACGAAAACAGTGGCAAAAAAATAGTTTTTTTTTTTTACTATTAAGTCTTTTTTTCTGGTCAGTTTTTTTTCATTTATTACTTCTTATTTATTATTTTCTCTGGTCGTTATTTCATGCTGCATTTCATTTATATGGTCGTTATGAATAATTCCTTCCTTTCATGTTGGCGCCAGTATATGCAACTAAAAAAATCTTCCGCTCTACCTTTGCAAGATACAATGCATTTACTGACTGAAACTATTAAATATTTTTTATATTTTTCTTTTTTTTTTTTTACGTTACAGTTTCTTTTTTTTAGCGTTCAGATTTGCGTAGTTTGACTACGCAAATCTGAATACACATTTTTAATGAAACTGTTTACAAGGAATGTCTGTTAATTATTTATTTGTAAAAACCTCTAACCCTGTAAACCATGTTTACCAGAGATAAAAATATAACAATTAAAGATAATTTAACAATTAAAGAACAATTAAAGAACAACATCAACAATTTTCAAATTCATTTAACAATTAAAGAATTAATCGAGAACCAAAAAAAATATTGATTGTATTAGAGAATTTAATGATAATTAATAATGATGTAAATTTGGTTTGGTTTGTCGCTCTACCGTCATCTTCTGCACACGAGGACTAAATAGAACGGGACCTACAGTTTAAGTAATAATGATGTGGAAGAAATATTTTTGGACCCTTATTATGAAGTACTTTTTATCTATCTTTTATTTCTTTAATAAAATTTTTTCTCTTAGATAAAAAAACTGCCTATGATAAATGATTTTAATTATGATAAGGAATTTTATAACGTTATGATTTAGGGATATAGAGGGTCACTTTAAATTAACTTACAACTTTTTAATTGAATAAATCTTGAATCGTTACAGATAGCACTATACTACTGTGCCCGAAAAGTAAAACCAATTTTAATTTAAATTTCCCGATATATGGAATTTAAATTTTTCTTTTTTTCAGGTTGTTGGCACTGTCCTTGACATCTGTGTGAAATTTCACGGTCAAAATATTCATTAGTGTTTGAGTTACGCTTGGCTTTTGTGAGACGCAAAAATTATTTCGGCGATTTATGAAATGTCTGAATGAATTGAACAAAGAACTTACATTAAATTTTGTTTGTGGAAACGTATAGAATGTTGCAGAAGGCATTCGGTGAGCAAACTATATCGGAAAGAAATGCTTAGCAAAAAAATAGTATAAACAGTTCAATGAAGGCACAGAACGCGTTGAAGTCGAAGAATCCTCTGGTCAACCTTAACCGACGAAGCTCATCCAAAAAAATTAAATATTTGGAGCTTGCAAATCGTCGATTTACAATTAGATACCTTGCTGATGATGTTTTAATTTCAAAGGATCTGTCAATTCCATTTTAAAAGATGTTTTGGGCCACAAACGCTTCAAATCTCGATTGGTACCGAAATTTTTGGAAAAACATCGTCGCGTTGAAGGGTGAGCAGAAACAATGCTTTCTGACTATCCGAACAAGTTGAAATACATCATAACTAGAGATAAGACTTATATTTATGCTTACGACCCGGAAACAACCTATCAATCAAGCAAATATCGTGACAAAGGAGGAGCAAGACGACAAGAGCACGCCAAAGTCGCTCAAAAATCAAGGTCATGTTGACTGTTTTCTTCGATTATCGTGGTGTGGTGCATTACGAATTCCTTCCGCCGGTCTAAACTATTAACAAAGAATATTATTTGAGTGTTATGCGTCGTTTACGTGAAGCTATTCGCAAAAGAGGCCACATTTATGGAAAGAAAACTCTTGGTTTTTACATCACGATAATGCGCCAGCTCACTCTGCATTGATTCTTCGTGACATTTTCGCCGAATTGAAACCCATATCATTCCATAACCACCATATTCACCTGAATTAGCACGGTCTTCTGGCTATTCCCTAAACTCAAAAAACCAATCCGGGGACACCGTTTTGCGTCGATTGAAGAGATTCAACTTGAATCGCCACGCGCTTTGAAGGCCCTCCCCTGCCGATGCCTTTTAGCATGCATTGAGGATTGAAAAAAAAAAGTTGGCATAAGTGCATTGTGTCCGGAAGGGATTACTTTAAAGGCGATGAAATAAATGTGGAAGAATAAATAAAGAATTTTTGAAAAAAATAATAATTGGTTTTACTTTTTGGGCACAGTAGTAAAATGTTTTTTCTCTAAAGCTACTTGTAAAAGGAATTTAATGGAATGGACAAGATTTTCAAAGTGATAACCTTCAGAAGGGATACAATAGTGCTATCTAGTCACAAAGTTGTCTGTTACAAATTCAGCAGTTTCTTTTAATGCTTGCAAATGTGCCTGTTATAGATCTGCTACTAAATTTTAGATTTAAGTATGAGTTTCTATAAACCCTTACAATAAAACTAGCTGCTCAAATTAAAACTATTTGACTGCTTTACAATTAATGTTAAAAAAATTAAAATCTTGGTAAGATTTTAAACCTCATGTTAATCATATGCAGAAACTCTCAGTCATTTATAACACTTTAGATAACAAAACGCGTAAACGAATTTCACGTAACAATTTCAGTAAGCGCATTCATTCAAAGTTTTACAAACTGACAAATACTATAAACTAAAACTCCAAAGTTACGTAACGGATGGCTCCGACAAAAAGTCACATAGGTCTAAATTTTGTATTGTGACCAAAAACACTAGTTTAGAAAGATAATATTTAACAAAATTGATTAAAAATAAAGGGGAAAAAAATATTGACTATGTTGAAGATTTTTCGCAACTAAAAAAGGATGAGATATATAAGCAAATTTAAAAAATTAAAAGGAAATTTGAACGAAAAAGAAGAACAAGCAATATAACAAATTTTTTTTTAAAAAAGTCAATTCCTACTTTTTTTTTTCACTGTATTGCAGAAAGTCCTTTATAAATAATTTTCATTCCTTTTTTTAAGTTTATCTGGCGCCGTCTATTGATAGATACATGCAACTTAAATCTAAAAAAAACTGAAATTAATTATTAAATTTAATTAATTTCAAAAATTAAACTGAATTAATATTTGAAAAACTGTATTAACATCCAGTCATCCGCTACAAGTTAAAAAAAAAATGTATTTGAACTTGTATAACTTCATGTATTGAACTTGGAATAAAAAATATTTTATGAACGATTGAAAATTTGAACAAGATATATAGGGAGAGCGTGAGCTAATAGAAGGAATTGAAAAAATAAATAGATTAGTGATTGAAAATGAAGAAAACCTGAACGCTAATTAAGAATGAGCATTTTCTTTTTATTGAATGTATACTCAAAGTAATCGTAAATAAATTTGATTGGCGACTTCTACATTGATGACATTTTATCAGTAGAGCCAAATTAATAGTGAAAATAATTAATAGTTTAAATTAATAATTAAAGCAAAAATTTTGAAAATAATTCGAATAACGAAAAAAAAAAAAACTAAGAATCGTGTAACTCCGAGTCTGCGATATTGTTTGTGACATAAGTTGAGATATTGAGTACAATTTGTAAAAGTATTAAAATCTTTAAATTAAAAAAAAAAAAAAAATTTGAAAATGTAATTTAAAAAGATAATAATTTTTCTTAAAAAAAAACATTTTTCGAGATAGTTGTCATATTTAAATTTAAATATATTTTGTTGCAGTACAGAAGTAAAAAATAATACTAACAGTATATCATATCTACCGCTCTTTTAAGTTTATTCATTTCCTAGAAAAGGTATTTTACCACTACAATTAGCTGTTATCTCATACTAAACTACTAGTTCGATGTGATCTGTTAAATAACATAGGTATAGTGCACAATAATTTCAGTGTCAACAGGATCAAAAATAATATAAACCTTTAAATAGTCAAACTAAATATTTAGGAGTTATTCTGGAACAGCCTTTAACTTGGAAACAACATTTTCTGCACACCAAAACTAAATTTCTTATTGTCTTCAGAAAACTCTACCCACTTATAAATAGAAATTATACCATGACCAGAAATATCAAAATTCTTTTTATACGGCTATGCTTCGCCCAATTCTCACGTATGCTTACGCGGTTTGGTCCTATGCAGCTAAATCTAATTTAAAAATGCTTGAAACTTTACAAAATATCATTATCCGCCAAATTATCTCTGCTAAATGATTCATGCGCAATTCTAATATCTATCATGCTATTAACATTCCTTTCTTAAACACATATCTGTTAAATTTTTTTGACACGATTATTAATCATGAAAATACTGTAATCCAGGAGATTGACTCTTACGTTCCCAATTAGGATTTAAAATGTCCGCTCAAAATTTTAGTTTAATTTCTAATTTAATTTTTTAATATTTTTCTTTTCTTTTATTTATTTATGACTGTAAGTTATTTTTTTATTATATCTGTAAATATAATCTGCCAATTTTCATTGTTTCAACTGTATTTATCCTGTCATAACGAAGATGGAGCCCCAGGGGCTAAATAGCTCCAAAAGAATACGTCAACCGAAAAGTGTCAACAGAATTGATGTGCAAAAACTCTCAATTACTTAACTATGTAGTGCAACTCAGTGAAGAATTTTCAACTGACATTCAAAACTAATCACATTTAAAGTTGGAATGATATTATAAATGATCTAATACGATACTTTATTATTTCAGTGGTATTATTTTTAATTAACTATTTTCACAAAATTAAATAACGGAAGCATAAATAAAAATCACTTACTGGCAATCTAGAAGTGGAACAAAAATTGAAATAGGTCCACTAAATAGCTCCAAAAGGATACGTCAATCGAAAAAGTGTCAACAGAATTGATGTGCAAAAACTCTCAATTACTTAACTATGTAGTGCAACTCAGTGAAGAATTTTCAACTGACATTCAAAACTAATCACATTTAAAGTTGGAATGATATTATAAATGATCTAATACGATACTTTATTATTTCAGTGGTATTATTTTTAATTAACTATTTTCACAAAATTAAATAACGGAAGCATAAATAAAAAACACTTACTGGCAATCTAGAAGTGGAACAAAATTGAAATAGGTCCACTAAATAGCTCCAAAAGGATACGTCAACCGAAAAAGTGTCAACAGAATTGATGTGCAAAAACTCTCAATTACTTAACTATGTAGTGCAAATCAGTGAAGAATTTTCAACTGACATTCAAAACTAATCACATTTAAAGCTGGAATGATATTACAAATGATCTAATACGATACTTTATTATTTCAGTGGTATTATTTTTAATTAACTATTTTCACAAAATTAAATAACTGAAGCATAAATAAAAAACACTTGCTGGCAATCTAAGTGGAACAAAATTGAAATAGGTCCACTAAATAGCTCAAAAGGATACGTCAACCGAAAGCCGAAAAAGTGTCAACAGAAATGATGTGCAAAAACTCCCAGTTACTTAATTATGTAGCACAAATCAGTGACAAAATTCACCTGACATTCAAAAGTAATCACATTTAAAAGTTGGAAAAAATTAAAAATTATGGAATATGGTATTTTACTATTTCGGTGGAATTATTTTTTCAATTCCTTCTATTAGCTCACACTCTCCCTATATATATCTTGTTCACATTTTCAATCGTTCATAAAATACTTTTGATTCATCCACTCAAGTACAAATACGTTTTCTTTGAACTTGTAGTGGATGACACTAGATGTTAATGCAATTTTTTTCAAATATTAATTCATTCATTAAATTTAATTCATTAATTTTAGTTTTTTTAGATTTAAGTTGCATATATTTACCAATAGATAGTGCCAGATAAACTTATAAATAATTTTCATTCATTTTTTAAAGGACTTTCTGCAATAGAGTGAAAAAAAAAAAATAAGAATTGACTTTAATTTTTTTATATTACTTGTTATTAAACTATTTTCATGAAATAAAATAATTGAAGCATAAATAAAAGACTTACTGACAATCTAGAAGTGGAGGAAAAACTGAAATAGGTCCACACCATTAAATAACATATGCTAATTCTGTTCCAACTGTGCATTGTCGCTATCAAAATGACTAACAAACCATGCCGATGGTCTTTGTCAAAGTGGAGTGACTATTATATCGATCAAAGTTTTCGCTGCTTTTCAGAGCTGCCATGCTTCAAAAGAGGAAAAGAATTGATCTCCGTTTCCACGAGGGCTTTTGAAAAGATAAACCGAATAACGAAATAATCATTTTTAACTTTTTCGCCCAATTTCGTATTTCAAATTTAAGCGAAAGTAAACAGTTATTTATTATTCATTTAGTTTAGTCCGTTTTTGAATTAAATTTATATTTGAATTACAATAAGATGGTTATATTTTTTAACAAAATGGGTTTTAAATTATATACCGAACGCTTGAAACATAGATTTTATTTCATTGGTTTTCAATATTTAGAATGACCGTTTATATTATTCTAAAGGTCACAAGTAATTAACTTATTAATGGCTGTTTTCCATAGAAAAATACGAAAGTTATTTTGTTGCGACACAAGGTTTTCGATGATTCAGTAAATAATAGGTTATATTTCAACAAAATGAATTTTTAAATTATACACTAACCAACAGATTCGAAAGCTTAGAAGTATAGTTTATATTTCATCGTTTTGAACACTTAGAATGACCGTTTATATTACCTTAAAAAGGTTTCAAGTTGTTAACTCATTAATGGTTGCTTTCCATAATAAAATATGAAAGTTATTTTATTTTGATATAAGGTTTTCGATTATTCAGTAAATAATAACTTATATTTCAGCAAAATGGATTTCTTATATTATATACCAGTCGATTCGAAGACATAGAAGTATAATTTTCAATTCATTCGTTTTTTAATACTTAGAATGTCCGCTTATATTAAGGACTGCAAGTGGTTGATTTATTAATGGTTGCTTTCCATTGTAAAATACGAAAGTTATTTTATTTCGATACAAGGTTTTCGATTACTCATTAAAAAATAGGTTGTATTTGAACAAAATGGACTTTTTATATTATATTCCAACCAATTCGAACACGTGGAAGTATAGTTTTCATTTCGTTCGTTTTTAATAATTAGGATGACCATTTATATAAAAGGCTACAAGTGGTTAACTTATTAAGGGTTGCTTTCCATTGTAAAAATATGAAAGTTATTCTATTTAGACACAAGGTTTTCGATTACTCATTAAATAATAAGCTAGGATCTCTTGCTGCATATATATAACTTGGACAATTTCTTCCGTTTTTTAAAAAGTCTAAATGTGAATCCTTTCTGAGTTTTGCTATGGGATTTTGTTATATAACATGTTAATTTGCATGTAGCAAATGCTGTTGTGGAAACGGTAGTATTTCCAGTTTATTCCTCCTCTTTTGGTTTTTGTGTTTATGTGTTGTGTTCTTTTTATATATAATTACACACACACGCATATATATATAATTCATACATAATATATACATAAGTACATACTCATCTGTAAATAAGAGGCTATGATCTGTTGCAGTATATATATATATATATATACTAACATTTAACATTACATTACAATTTAAAACATTTTCGATTAATTACACATTAAAGAAGACTTAAGTAAAGTTTGTTGTACATATTTCCTTGAATAGATTGTTTTACACTCTATTTGTTTCTAAGCCATTCTTTACTAACAACAAGAATCGCTTTTGTTCTCAGTCTTTTATATGAAGTAAGCTAAACTGTTCTATAAGATCCATTCCAAATTCTGCTACGTAATTTACAATTTTTTAAAAGAACAAACTATAGCTTTATATCTTTTTTAGAATTCGCCTTTTTATATCTTTTAGCAGAAATTGTAGGTACATCCAAGATCTAAAAAAATAAATAAATAAAAAAATCCACATTGTGTTAGTTGCTATAAAATCATACTGACTTTCTTTTAAGTTGTATCAACTGAGCTCCTTTAAAGGGAGGGAGGAACTAATTTCTTCAATTTTTTAAGAAACCGTTGCTTTCCTTTTCATATTTTGAGAAACATACTTCTCGAAAACACCAAATTCTTTTGATGTAAAATGCCCCAAAACTTGTTCATTGCCTACTATGAAACTTCATGATGTTGTTGTTACCAATCCCACTGGGGTAGGAAAGCCTTCACCAGATCCAAGAGACCCCTTCGCAGGTGACAGGTCCATGGTTTAGGGTAATAAGTTTAGGGTAAAGCAGCTTCAATTTAGCGAGAGGAACCTCAAGGGCTGAAGACTGGGGTCAGAACGCTAGCCACTCGATCATGAGGCTTCTAAACTTCATGATTGATAACAATAGAATTTTTGCATACCGTATTTTGGACGTCCGTTGGCTTTTTTCTCCCTAGCGCGTATGCTCATAGGAAACATTATTACAGATACACATGCGCAATTTCCTATGAACATGCGCGCTAGGAGAAAAGCTAACGGACGTCCAAAATACGGTATGCAAAAACTCTCTAATATAAGCTTTTCATTTGTTAAGAGCTTCAAATCATTTCTTAAGGCTTCAGATGCTGTCGGAAATCAGCAGTTCACACAGCATTTCATTAAAACTAAGCAGATATCGCAAATTCACGAGTTTTCTTGATCTGACATTTTAAGTTGATCTTTGATAGAATATATTTTGAGTGAGTATTTGTTTTGAATATCCTCTGAGCCCGATGTAATCTTCTTGGAAATCTCAGATGTATTACTCGTGAACTCTCCCAGGAAATATGAATGTGTACCATAAAGATTTTTACAGTCATATCTAGTCTGGAACTTCTCAAGTTGTTTTTGGAAACTTAGTGATGTACGATGGTCTGTTGATGATTGTTTCATGAAATGAAACATGAGACATGGCAATGTGAAAATAATTATGATCAATTGAGCTCAATGGGTATCAATCAAATTGTTCAACAAAAACCATCATAGGTTTATATTAATATTAATAAAAAATAAATAATAATTTTAAAAGGCATAATAATTCAGTGGGCGTAGACCAAAGGCAATCCTTTCAATAATCAAGGACAGTAAGCGTGTGGCTGCTCGGCAGCCAAGAGCTTCGCTCATCTATCAATTGATCTGAAACCATCATAGATAAAAGAAGTTTTAAAAAATAGAAGTTGTAAGAAAGGAAGTCCATGTTGAAGATACGAAGTTCGAATAAACTGTAGCAACGAAACTGAAAATTATTAGATAAACATAAATATCAAAAGCTACATTATTGGAATTGCTTGGATGGTCAAAAAGAAACCAGTATACGTTGACCTGCCAAAAAAAAAAAAAAAAATGCATTATAGAAAATTACATATTCGAGAATTTATTCTCCATGTTCCAATATATAGTCGCATACTAATGGATATTGTTTGAATGGTATATAAGATGAAATGCTGCAGCACCATCTGCTGGCAAGGGACAATAAAGTGGATAGGGTGAACCTATTTTCCATACTCGAATTATATTAATAACAATTTGCATAGCGATGGATTGAACGGTATAGAAATTTACTATATATACTGCATCATCATCTGGTGATGACTTAAAACAAAGGGGATAGCATAAGAACATTCTCCCTGTTTTTGTCAAACACACACAAAAACAATTCATCAAAATCTGTCAAACCGTTTGGGAGGACTTCTGTGACAAACACACGTACAGAAGAACCCGATTGCAGCTATACCTTCCGGGTCCAATTGTGAATCTAAACCCCCCAGAAACCCACTCAAACACGCAGAAGCAATTTCATCAAAATCGGTTAATTTGTTTAGGAGGAGTTCAGTGACAAACACATGTGCAGAATAATTATATAAATAAAGATAAACAACAGAAGGGTGTGAAACAAATGTTCCAGGAAATCAGCAAAACCCAAATATTTAAACACATATGTGTGTCTATGTAAATATACATTTGACTTTTTCGCTATCGAAAGATCAAACAAAAATATAACACAGAATTTTTAGGTTTTGCAATGTTGATATTTCGTGACAACTCTATAAAAAAAGCACGAACTTTTTTCAACCTTAGCTGGCATATCCCTTATAACGTAACTCACGTATTCGTAGAAGTCGATATTTGTTCTGTTTCTCTTCGTCATTCATTTTAACGTAATGCATCGTTAGCAGAATTTTATTTTGAAAGTAAAAGATTTTGTAATCCTGAGTTTTGTAGTAGTGTTTTTCTAAAAGTTGCTTAAAAGGCTTTTGATGGACATTAAGTTTGAATAAACTTTCATGTAAATCATTATTCATAAAAGTTACTTATGGTAATTTATTCATAAAATCCATAAATATTTAAAGCATCCATAATCACTATTAATATAACGTGCGCCAGACTTTTCAAATTAACTGCAATTTTGTCTGCATTTTGGTTTGTAATAATTAATGTTGTTTTTCTATAATACAGAAACAGACTAAGCAAAAACTACACTATGTTTAAAAAGGATGCGAGCAGCTTTTTGCAAACTCTTTTCAGACCAGTTTGTTGCAGTGTGTAGGGAACACGAAAGACGAGCGCTAAAGTTTCTCAGCTCTCCTCGTAAGGAAATATCTTCTCCAGATAGAGTCGGTTTTTGGTCGTACTTCAAAGAGATTTTCGCTCTCAGTTTGGGCACTATTTTCGACCTGTTGTCATTCGAAGCGAGCGTTTTCCAGCTATTATGTAATAGAGAGAAACGTAATTATATATATATATATATATATTTTATAATTTTATATATAATAAAATTATAATTATAATTTTATAATTTTTATTATTTATATATGCACTATCTGGAAGAAAGTGACGGGACACCCTCTCGAAAAGTAGAAAAGTCGACAATACAGCTGACACATGCGCAATAATAGGTATCCCGTGTCAGCCATATCCTATAAATACTCTGTGGAGTCGACTAGAGTTTTTTTTGTCAAGATGCCGCCACGGGAAGAGTTGTCTGAGTTCGAGAAAGGTGTGTTGGTTGGATTTCATCTTGCCAAGGTGTCAAATAGGGAGATATCCCGTCTCCGTAACTGCTCAAAATCAACTGTAGCACGTGTTGCGTGTCGCTACAAGACTGAGGGACACTGCCAGAACAAACCCCGAAGTGGACCAGGTTTTGGTTTCGAGTTCCAGTGGTGCAATGATGTTTATGGTGGTTCGGAATCCACTTTAAACCTTAAGTCCGGTCTAATATGACTGTAGAGCGTTGGCCGTCGGACTGACACGTAAGAAGAAAAACACTTTACACTTCTACCCGCAAACGCTTGAATCCACGAATTTCTCTCGTATTGGTTGTAAGTAGGCGGTGGCTTCACACTCTTTTTCCACATCCATAGAGAAACTTTTCCCTGTAAGTGTTTAGCCAGTGTCGAAAATAGAAACGAATGGATTGAGACGCGAAAGTTTCTGCACTGAAAACTTGTCAAGTTTTGAACTAAGATTAAGATGGCTCGATGTATTAATCTCGAGACCAAGCAGACCTTGTGGAGGTTCGTCATGAATATTACACGTTTTTAATGATTAGCTTGTATTCGAAACATTGGCAGCTGAACCTAATCTTGAATGAATGGCGCAGTGAGGCTATCCCGCGACCTGGGCAACACTGAAACGTTTATTTATCTTCTATTCTGGTGGCAAATCTCAGGTCAAAAAGGACAGCAAATCTTAAGATATATTTGCTATTATTGATATTTAACATTTACTTTAATGTGTGCATGCTATTATTATTTCTTTTTTCTAATGCAGCTGGCAAACGCTTAGACGGTTGTCTTGGATGCCTTAAGGCAAGTGCTGCATATATGACTCACTTAACACTACTCAGGAGGTGCGTGTAGCTTGAAGATAAGCTACGGAAGAGGAGTAACAATACCCCCGCAACGCTCTACCATCCCGTTAGACCGGGACTTATGGTTTAAAGTGGACACTATAAGTGTAAACTACTAAAACACTACAAACATCCATGGCACCACCAGGACTCGAACCCGGAACCTGTGGTACCAAGTGCTAGTCCCTCGGCCATCTGTAATTTACTAATAAGGGTATTTCAGCAATGCATAAAAGGGCTCTAGTATATTCTCAAAAAGTTTCTTTTTCAAATCACTATAGAAAAAAAAACAAGAAAAGAGAAAAACAAAATTGTAATAATTAAATGATTTGAGCTCTCTAACGTATCAAAAATAAGCTCTCAGAATCTAAGGCTCTTAAAAATCACAAGGAACGGACTACGAGTACAACGAAGCTCTTCTATACCGATAAAAGTTTCATTTTATTTATTTTTGCTAAAATGGTTGGTGGTAATCCTTTTTGGTAATTCTTTTTTTCTCGTAATCCTATTTGGAAATTTTTAAAGCAGAAAATTTTCGATATTTTATAAACCGTTGTTAATAAAATGATTTTGATTACAGTTTGTAATAATAAATTTAAATTTGATTAAAATTAATTTTTTTTTTAAATTACGAGAATAAGAGCCGAAAGAATTGTTAGGAACTGCCACAAACGGAAACATGGCAAATAACATTCAATATAAAATTTTGAATCATAATTAATCAAGGCTTTCTCAAAACTTCAGACCTTACCAACTAAAATTGGTGTTTTCAATAAAAACTCTGGGTTTGAAATATTTCTCAATTTTTTATTATATATATATATAAAAAATTCCAATTGTTACAATCATATATTAATTAAATACCAATAATTAGAAACCTATATTTATAAAAAAAGCAAATTATTAGAATTATATATTTATAAAATTCCAATTATTTACATTCTATCAATACAGTTCGATACTAGTACTTAATTATTCAATTCCCAAATTTGTCTAACCAGTTATATTTCCCAAAGTACCTAAGATTATTATTCATGTCATTTACTGCTAAAACATCTGGTCCCATTTCATGTCCGCTTAACACGTATAATTCCTCATTATTATTTATCCAATAAAAGCTAATACCCAGCTTAGTAATATAGCATGCTGGTTTTGGGGTTGGAATTGTACTACGGCGTCCATTTCAGTTGCTGCACCTTCTAAAAACGAGGAGATTTAGGTGGAGAATATTACAATGTAGCCATTAGGGGCGAATAGGTTATCATTCGTTGGACTTTATTTCGACGATTGCCATACTTGTTTTCGTTACAGATTCGAAAACGCATAAAAACAGATAACGCAGATAAACGCATTAATATTTTTATAAATTAAACACTCGTTTTCATGAGATTACTTAATATTACGTTTATAGAACGTATAAAAACCACGCAGGGTTTCGTTCCTATTTTTGCAAAGAAGCTACTTCAGTAAGTGAGATAAAATGCAGTTAATAGTGAGAGTGGTAAGCAGCAAACCATTGCAATTGGTATTGAGAATGGTAGGCAGCAAATCATTGCAGTTGATAGTGGTAGGCAGCAAATCATTGCAGTTGATAGTGGTAGGCAGCAAATCATTGCAGTTGATAGTGGTAGGCAGCAAATCATTGTAGTTGATAGTGGTAGGCAGCAAATCATTGTAGTTGATAGTGGTAGGCAGCAAATCATTGTAGTTGATAGTGGTAGGCAGCAAATCATTGCAGTTGATAGTGGTAGGCAGCAAATGTAGTTGATAGTGGTAGGCAGCAAATCATTGCAGTTGATAGTGGTAGGCAGCAAATCATTGTAGTTGATAGTGGTAGGCAGCAAATCATTGTAGTTGATAGTGGTAGGCAGCAAATCATTGCAGTTGATAGTGGTAGGCAGCAAATCATTGCAGTTGATAGTGGTAGGCAGCAAATCATTGCAGTTGATAGTGGTAGGCAGCAAATCATTGTAGTTGATAGTGAAAGTGGTAGGTTTATATATTGCTATTATGTATAATAATCTTCGAAACATCATTTGAAAAGTAATGTTGCATACACTACATGTACATACATGTTGTAAGACAAAAATTCCTTTCCTATAAGCTATTGCACCTGAATACATATTCTATTGCTTTTAACTCTCATCCGAAAATACCATCTCATGGTTAAATTATATTTTGCCTTTTTGTTCAATTTAGCAAGCAATTTTCATAAAAATATGTTTTGATTTTAATTACTGTGACAGGAGAAACGTGAAACTTCTTTCTTGACTATCAATATTAATATTTATTTCGATTAACAAAATGTAAGACACTCTCAATTGTAATGTTAATTGACAATCAGCACCAGGAAATATATTGGAATATTCTGACTTAATTAACAAAGACAGCTGCTTTTGTTTTCATAGCAAATCGATAATGAATTGAATATGCCGAAGTCAAGCCCGTACCGTACCCATTTCGTGAGCTCCGCCCAATACCATATTTTACGCTAGTTTAATATGATTCACGTATAAAATTGTGGTATCGTGGTAATAGGTAATTGTTCTTCAAATTATAGCTTATTCTTACAAAATTGATAAAGTCTACTTTGTTTAAAAAACGAAATTAAAATTATCCTAAATGGAAGGATTAAAAAATTAATTTCAATGTAACTGTTCTTGAATATTGAATTTTTTTCCAGAAAAACTCCAAATATATTTATGGATAAAATTCCATACACCAGCCATTTAGTAAAAAAAAAAATAATATTTAACTCTTATCAGAACGACAGAATTTCATCTGTTTTTTGGTTTTAAATATTTAGGATATTTTTTAAGAGCTTCTAATTGTAGAAGCTTAGATTTGAATTGTTAGCGAGCACAAATGGGAAGCAGCTGGTGCTTTTCTGCACCAGGAGGATTTGTAACAACAAAAACAACGAAGGCTGCTTCAGTAAGTGAGATTAAATGCAGTTGACAGTGAGAGTGGTAGCCAGTAAATCATGGTTATTGATAGTGAGAGTGGTAGGGCTTATGTATTGCTATTATGGATAATGATCTTCAAAAACATCATTTCAAAATTAGTGTTGCAGCGCTGGAAGACAAAAATTTCTTTCCTATAAACTATTGCACCCTAATACATGTTTTATTGCTTTTTAACTCTCTCCCGAAATTACCATTTCGGCGTTAAATTATATTTTGCTTTTTCGTGCAATTTAGCAAACAATTTCCATAAAAATATGTTTTGATTTTAATTATTGTGACAGGAGAAACACGAAACTTCTTTCTGACTATCAATATTGAGAATTTAATATTTATTTCGATTAACAAAAACGTAAAACACTTCTCAGTTGTAATGTTAAACCAACAATCAGCAATAAGAAATATATTGGAATGCTCTCACAAAAATTAACAAAGACTCAGCTTTTGCTTCGATATGAAATCAATAATGAATTGAATATGTTGAAGTCAAGGCCGTACCATACCAAATTTCGAGATCTTCGCTCAATACCATATTGTACACTAGTTTAACATAAATCACGAATAAAATTGTGATATCGGGATTTTCGCGGTAATAGATGATAGTTCTTCAAATTACAGCTTATTCTTACAATTGATAAAGTGTTTAAAAATGAAATTAAAATTATCGTAAATGAAAGGATTAAAAATGAATTTCAATGTATTTCAGGCAACTATTTCTTGAATATTGAAGTGTCTTTCCCACAAAAAAATCTCCAAATATATTTATGGATAAAATTCCATACACCAGCCATTTTAGTAAAAAAAATAATATTTAACTCTTATTAGAACCGGAGAATTTCATCTGTTTTTTTAGTTTTAATCTTTAGGATATTTTTAAGAGCTTCAAGTTGTAGAAGCTCAGATTTGAATTGTTAGCGAGCACAAATGGGGAAGCAACACAAGAAGTTTATCCATTAACTTCTTGTTTTGCATTCCATAGGCATTGGAACAGCAGTCTTTTGAGAATATGCAGCGATTTTTAAGCATTGCTGAAGTAATCTTACCGTAAATGTTATCGCGTAATTTATAAAAACGTAATGTTGGCATACCTGTTTATATTCGTTAAAGGATCTCTTATTTTTCCAAAAATTCATAAAGAAACTTTCAGCAAGATTTTTAATAATTTTTCACCTGACAGAACGTGATACAATATTAGGAATAGTTAGAATTCAGTTTCTGTTTTATTTATTCAGTTTTATCTCTTTAGCATTTCACTTTTCAGTTGAATCTTGGTTAGTAGGGGCATATTTACGGAGGAATTAAAGTTTCATCGATCGACTGCAATCCTGTGCAATTTTTTAAAGACAGATTTATAGGTTCCAATTTAATTTTTTTTTCCCATTTGTTCATAGATTTGATGGAACATATTCTTCACCTGTTGTCAATTGTTTCAGAACTCAAATGTCTAATTTTAACTGAATTCAAAACAACTTTTCCTGATGTACTTTCTCTTTATATATTTTATGACTTCATCGATATTTAAACATTTTTTTTTTTTTTTTACAAATTTAAATATACCTTGAAAATACATTTAAAAATGTCGTTTGCTATTACATATAAATTGTTTTGAATTGATGTTACGTTTTTACATCATATAAAATATATCATATTTTAACTTATAGAACAAAATAATAAGTCTTAACTTTAGACAACTTGCCATTAAATAATGTGTGTATGATAGTATAAACCTATCTGATTTTGCCTGGTGTGGATTGTGTTCAAAATAATTTAAAAATAAAAATCAATGACTTTCATAGATATTTCAAAAATTTCTCATTGTGACTGAAAAGAGTTTGATTCCGATATTTTAAAAGTTTTCTTAGAATATACATAAAACCATTTTGAAAAACGCTTCACAAAAAAGTAGAATAAATTTATTTTAATTAATGTTACGAGATCGGAATGACAATTTGATTTTTGATAGGTTAAATTATAAAAAATTCGTTGTTTTAAATATTTTTTTGTTTGTGTTGCAAATTTTTATTTTGTAAAGTTTAATATAATTTAATGAACAGTATTGTTCAATCAATGTTCACTGGAGAATTCAATTGGAATCGTGTTGATAAAATGAGATTAGTAGTTAAACTTAACTTAGTTCGCCTTTAAATAAACATCATTCACCTTGAGTAAAAGGAACCTCCCTGCACATCAGAAATTATAGGAATAAGTGATCTCAGATCAAATGCCTCGACTTTGAAAACAATGAAAATTGAGAATTTTTTCATAAAGCTTTTTAACTATATTAATATTCAAATCGATTATATTTTAATTAAATGAATAGATTTTTTCAATATTACCCACAATTATAAGAATATAGTATTTAAATTGTAAGCCTTTTAAAATAAATTCCAAGTTTCAGGTGCTAAATTTGGAGCCAGGGTGCAGAAAATAATGATAATAAAGCTGCTACTGTCCCATAATTGGCTTCCACACCATACCGTTTGAATGGATCCACAATATGTCTGCATTGTCTGATATATTGCTCACGCACTCATCTGCCTTGACACCACTGAAATTGAAGATCTTCGTAGATTTGGAGAAATGATACAAGGGTCTGGCTAGTAGTGGTTCATCAAGGAATCGACTGGTTGGTCACTTTGTGCCAACAGAAGGGCTGCTTCAGTAGCAACACAATGTGCTTCAACCATGCGACAACCTATCACTTCAATTGGAGGTCCCGACATTTGCAGATATGCTGCAAGGGTGCATGATATAATGATAACAATGTCTAATGCTGTTATAGAAATTTGTTCTCCAGATCTATACCTGCTATCGTAGGGTCCAGTATATCTACTACTGTGTCCAAAAAGTAAGATACATTTTCAATTTAAACTTCCCAGGGCTTATGGAATTTCAATTTTCTTTTCTTTTAGGTTGCTGGCACTATTCTTCGCACATCTCTGTGAAATTTGACGTCAAAAACATTCATTAGTGTATGAGTTACGCTTGGCTTTGTGAGACGCTAAAACTGATTTCGGCGATTTTTGAAATGTCTGAACTAATTGAGCAAAGAATTTGGATTTAATTTTTGTTTTTCGGAAACGTATAAAATGTTGCAGAAGGCATTCGGTGGGCCATTCACTCTATATCGGAAAGAAATGTTTACAAGTGGTATTACAAAGAAGGCAGAGAACGCGTTGAACACGAAGAGCCCTCGGGTCGACCCTCCACCTCAACCGACGAAGCTCACGTCCAAAAAAATTAAACATTTGGTGCTTGCAAACCATCTGTTTACAATTAGAGACCTTGCTTATGATGATGGAATTTCAAAAAGGATCGGTCAATTCCATTTGAGCCTCAAACGTGTTAAATCTCGATTGGTACCGAAAACATTGAATGGAGTCAGCTCACACTGCATTTATTCTTCGTGACTTTTTCGCCCAAAAAATGAAACCCATATCGCTCCAGCCACACGTATTTCACACCGGGCGATTTCTGGCTATACCTTAAACTCAAAAGAGCCACTCCGGGGACACCGTTTTGAGTTGATTGAAGAGATTCAACGTGAATCGTCGTGTGCTTTGAACGCCATCTCTGCCGATGCCGACTTTTTAGCATGCATAAAGGATTGAAAAAAATGTGGTATAAGTGCATTGTGTCCAGATGATTACTTAAAGGATAAAATAAATTTAAAATAAAATAAAGAGTTTTTAAAAAAATACTACTACTTTTACTTTCTAGGTCTTACCTTTTTAGTAATCTGTAGTATTTTATTATCGAATTTCCACCCCATAAGGGCTTTCAGAGAGTTTTATTACATTCAAGATAACTAATCAAACTTTTAAAGTGCTCTTCCCAACAATAAAATTTATATTTATCTAAATATAAATAAAATGTGGTAAATAGCGAAGGAATTCCTAAATATGTTTTGTAGTCATCTTTAATATCAAGTTGAAAAAGAAAAAAGAAAATCATGATTTAAAAATTGAAACAATAGCTTGTTTACCAAACTGTATTAAATTTCCTCAATAATGTAAATAATTTTTATCAAAAGAAATAATTTATTTAAAATAAAAGCAATATATTTCATTTTCAACCTATTAAAAAACAGGCGTTAGGTTTTTATAATGGTAACGTAGAACTTTTTTTTCCATATTCATGATTTTTTCTATATTAATTTTTTTCCCTTTCGCATATATTCCTCGTATTCTTTATTATAGAAAAGAACACGATTCTTTAGGAATATCTGGGAAGTTCTTTGTAGAACAATTGCTAATTCACCCTCAATAAAAACAAGTAATATAAAAAAAATTTAAAAGTCAATTCCTACTTTTTCTTTTTCACACTCTATTACAGAAAGTCCTTATAAATACTTTTCATTCATTTTTTTAAGTATAGTATCAGCGCCATCTATTGGTAGAAATATGCAAAACTTAAATAAAAACGAAAATTAATGAATTAAATTTAATTACTGAATTAATATTTGAAAAACTGAATCCTAACATCACGTGTCATGCACTGCAAGTTAAAAAAAATATTTGAACTTGAGGGGGAGGAACAAAAAGTATTTTTATGAACGATTGAAATGAACAACAAGATATATATAGGGAGAGTGTGAGATAATAGAAGGAATTGAAAAAAAACAGTTCATGGAAACAGGATTACCAGGTACTAGGTTCGTTCTCCTGGTTTCTGAATTAATGCGTTCAGGGCTACAATCACATGGCGCGATATACGGGACCATACTCCCTTTTACCCCACTTTTGTTCGGAAACCGGAAACTCTGCTTTCAAAACTTCTTAGTTTAAGCTGCCTTACGCCAGATCTTGTATGGATTCCATAATCCAGTGGTATTGTTATTTTTTTATAATTATGTAAACCTTGTTGATACCCGATTTTATGTAGGTACGATGTTGATGTTGTAGTTATGCTGTTAAAATGCAGCTGGCAATACAGAGACAGATAATCTTTATGCCATGCTAGGGGTTCCTCCCATGCCCTTTCTCAGCACTACCCAGGGGGCATGTGTAGCTTGAAGATGTGGTGCACAGAGGCGAGTACTACCCACACAACGCTCTACGATTCTATTAGACCGTGGGACCCATGGCCTAAATGGATTCCGAAACATTACAATGTTCATGGTCCCGACGGGACTCGAACCTTGAAACCCAGATACCAAAGTTATATCGCAAGCCACTCGGCCATCCAGCCGCCTACGTTGTACTACGTTGTTTTTTTTTATAATATTATTAGTAATCTGAAGAAAATGTTAAATTCGAAAACCAGCTTAGTTTGCTTTTGCAGAAAAGCAATTATAAAAATGCGTAAAATGGATTTCTATAAATTATTGCATTCTATATATTTTAATACTAAAAGGAAAAACTGTCAATGATAAGATGATTTTTGTTCTTGTTATTATTGAAATCAGTGGGCCCCGTGCTACAGTGGTGGGTGATCTAGAGTGGGTGTTTATTTCGAAACCCTTTTATGATTAATTGACTCGCACTTGAGTGTGATATAGAAGAAACCCCCGTGTGCACAGCAGATACTTTTTTTTTTCTCACTTTATTGCATCATTGCATTAATATTGCATCGGGCATTTTCAAAAGTGTAAGGTTGTTATGAAAACATTAATGTTTTGTTTTATTACAAATCTTTGTACAAATTTTAAAGGTAAATATATCTTTATGTGGACAATGGTGCCAATTAAATTAAAAGAAAAACAAATTATTTTTTAAAAATAAATTACTTTTTTTAATTTAATTTCTTACATCTTAATAAGATTTGAAACATATTGAAGAATGTTTAATTATAAAATCAGACATAAATTGGTCTTTATGTATATCTTTTTGTACATAAAAGTCAAATTGGTTAAACGAAAACACATTCAAACATTTGTTTTTTTTTTTCAAATGACATGTAATTTGATATGCGGTCATTCACACACACAATTATGACCCACGAGTTGATTCTCTCAAAAAAGATTTTTCCACAATTTTGAATCAAATCCTCACTATGGGGCATATTGAAAAGATCTTTCACCTCGATCCTACTGCAGTGATTTTTTCCATTTACAGATTTATAATACCATCTCCACTACAGACACGAAAACTCTAAATTCTTTATCATCGTAGGTTTCCAGCTCGAGCATTTTTAGAAGCCTCATGGTATATCCACCACATCAAAAAGCACCACCAATCTTCCTCCAAATTCTGTATTACCACTCCTTGTTTAATAACCAAGCGCCTGAATACACAAGCACTTTTCGTGAAGCCAAAGCTCTTGTAGTGCACATGCTGCTTTATATAACCGTTAAATAAAATTTATGTTCAATAATTTCAAATAAAAAGTGATATGCCAAGAAAAAAAAATATATATATATTCTATTGCAATTTAACTGACAGTTTTCAACAAAAAGTAAAATGCTATGTAAATGAACTATGCCTCTGTTACTATAGTCTCACCTCGAGAATTGAAAGTCAGAACCATAGAATAATAATAACATAGAGGGCATACTGGTTACCGGTTAGAGGTCAACATAGCTGTAACTGTCAGAGGAGAGCCGTTCCCTAGTTGGGGCCAATGATGGCTGTGTGTTGGCTAAAAAGGACGACAGATGAGTGTTTTGAAACCAATACTTCTGCGCTGTAGAAACATTCTGCCCATGGCTTCAGAATACTTTCTATGACAACAGAGTACTGTTGTCATTATTCCATGTTCTAGAAACAGGATTACTAGGCACTCCCTTGGGAAGTTTAGGTTGGTTCTCCTGATTTTCGGAATGAATGAATGCGCTGAGGGCTGCAAAAAATGGCTCAATACACGTGAACTATATTCTCTATTTACCCCATTTTATGTTCGAAATTGCAAACTCTACTTTAAAACTTAGTGTTAAGGAACCTTACGCCCGACCTGTGTGGTTATTTTAAAAAATTATAAACCTTGTTCATACCACTTCATATGTAGTCATAATGTTAATGATGTAGGTATCATTTATAATATTTTTAATAATCTTGAAGACAACGTTAAATTCGAAACCAGCTTAGTTGCGTTTGCAGAAAAGCAATTATAAAATTGCATAAAATGGATTTCTAAAAATTATTGCATTCTATATATTTTAATACAAAAAAGGAAACTGTAAATGCTATAATGATTTTTGTTCTGTTATTATGGAAATAAGTGGGGCACCGTGTTACACATGTGGATGATCTAGAGAGGGTGTTTATTTCGGGACCACTTTTTTGACTCAATTGACACACTTGAGTATGGTATAGAAGAAACCACCGTGTGCTCAGCAGACACTTTTTTTTTCTCACTTTACTGCATCATTACATTAATATCTGCATCGGCGTTTTCAAAGTGTAGTATTGTTATGGTACTTGAAAACATTAAAGTTTTATTTTATTACAATCTTTGTAAACATTTGGACATGATCGACCAAAATAAATTTTTCTTTTATGTGGACACTGGTGCCAATTAAATTAAAAAATTATTTTTTAAAAATAAATTACCTTTTTCATTCTAATTTCTTACATTTTCAAAGGATTCTTCAAAAAATAATTGAATGATGAATGTTTAATCATAAAATCAGACATGAATTGTTCTTTATGTATATATCTTTTTGTATATAAAAGTCAAATTGGTTAAACGAAAATACATTCAAAAATGTTGTTTTTTCAAATTACATGTAATTTGATATGAGGTCATTCACACACACAATTATGACCCATGAGTTGACTTTCAAAAGATTTTTCCATAATTTTGAATAAAATCCTCAATTATGGGGCATATTGAAAACATCTTTCAACTTGATCCTACTGCAGTGATTTTCCCATTCACAGATTCTTCCCCACTCTTTGAAAATTACAGAACAAGTGTTTCGATGGGTAGTGTTTTTCGAAGTAATACTTATATTTCGTTTCTTTATTAGATATAATTTTTGTCCAAATCCTCAAATTCCGAACTTCATTAATTAATTTTTGAAATTATTTCTTGTTCACATAATTATTTTTTGTAGTAGTCATAATTTTTGGTGAAATTCGTTTTGGTTAAATTCTTATACGCGCCACATATTATTATCATAAATGTTTTAAAATTAGTTGGTTTTGAGAATCACATCAAATGATGTTGAAAGTTGAGTTTTACATAGTGCAGGAATGAATTATATTTCATTTTCTAATAATAATAGATTAATCCTAAATCAATTAAATTATTTTGATTTATATCATTTTATGAAAAGCCAGATATTAATCTAATTAAATCACTTTCCAGTGCAGCTGAGACTTTATGTTGTTGATTTTATTGCATCATTACAATAATATCTGCATCGGTTTTTTCAACAGGGTAAGGATGTTATGGTACTTGAAAAACATTTATATTTTATTTCAATAAAATCTATGTAAAAATTTTTGGATATAATCGACCAAAAGTAAATTTTTCTTTATTTGTAATAGGGCCAATTAAATTTTTAAAAATTAAACAAAAATTAATTTTTTTAAAAAATAAATTACTTTTTATTCTATTCTTACAATTTAATAGGATCAGGAAAAAATTATATGTGTTTTATTATAAAAATCACGTAGGAATTATTTAATTTGTACATAAAGTCAAATTTGCTAAACGCAAACACATTCAATCTTTCTTGTTTTTCCACATGAAATGCGTTTTTTTTTATCTAAGATCATTTACATATACAATTTTAAATTGTACCCAAGAAGACCCATGATTTGACCTTCAAAAAGATTTTACTACAATTTTGAATAAAATATTCTGTGATAGTGTATTGAAAGGCATCCATTTCACCTTGAGCCCATTGTAGTGACTTTCCCATATACAGACATACATTTTCCTACCAATACGAAAGCTCTTAATTTTTAAATATACGCAGGTCACAGCATCTTACTTTGAAACCCTAACAGTACACGGCCTGCTTTCCTCCCAGACAGTTTATTAATCTTTAGTTAAATGAGCGAGTGGACTTGAATGGCCGAGTGTCTAGCGCTCGGTGCCACAGGTTTCGGGTTCGAATCCCGGCGGTGCCATGGATGTTTGTAGTGGTTCGAATCCACTTTAAGTCGTAGGTCCCGGTCTCCTATGACTGTAAGAGCGTCACGGAGCAGAAGTCAGACTCCCCTACCTACGGGTGCTCCATCAGAACAGAAGCTGCACCCCTCTTCCTTCCTTCCATGATGGACACGACAACAACAAATAACCGGGCGCTTGAATATACAAGCGCTCATTTTTGAAATAAGACTCTTCAAGTCAAGACAACGCTTCAATTATCATTAAACAAAAATTTATGTACAATAAACTCACATAAAAAGTGATGGATTGTATGGAAATGTCAAAAAAGAAATATATTTTATTGTCAATTCTACTGACAGAGTCTTAAACAAAGAGTAAAATGTTATGTTACTGTAAGGAATGCTCGCTGTACTATAGTCTCAACTCTAGATTGAAATTCAGGTCCAGAGAGTAATAATAACAAAAAGTTCGCATACTGGTTGCCGGTTTGAGGGCAACATAGCTGTAACTGTCAGAGGAGAGCCGTTTCTTTCTTGGGGCCAATGATGGCTGCAAGTTGACTAAAAAGGAGGACAGATGAGGGCTTGAAGCCAATCTGTCAGGCAATGTAGACCCACTGCATCTACGCCAGCAGGTAGGGTCTGGAGAATAATGTTCTATGACAGCAGGAACACTATTGCCGTTATACCATTGCATGCATCCTGGCAGCAAAGTTTACATGTCAGATTTTGAATTCATTTTTAAAAGGTGGTTTTTAATTTAAATACTGTATTCTGATTATTATGCGTAATATGGGAAAAAAATCGATTCATTTAATGGAAAAGGATTATCGATTTGCGTATTAACGTCGTTAAACAGTAGTTCATAGTTTAAAAAAAAAAAAAACATTTCAATTTTCGTTGCTTCCAAATGTGGAGAATTTTGATCTGAGGTCACTTATCCCTATAATTTCAGATATGTACGATTTTTATTCAAGGTGAAGGATGTTTATTTAAGGTCAACTAAAGGAAGTTTAACTACTAATCCCATTTTACCAATGCAATTTGAATGGAATTCTCATGGAAGTATTTCAGTATTTGAAACTCTACTTCATTTGTTCTCTAATCCAACGTAATGATTTTCCTGTTTACAGATTTATCACTCTCATTTCCAGTAGATACACTGAATTACTTATTTTCCATCACTTGTAAGAATTTTGTCCAGCAATTTTATCTCGGCAGCCTTCTGCGATGTCCACTAGATCGTCCCTTATCACACAGTCTGTTGTCTTCATAGCAGTTTCTTATTCATCCCCAAGTTTCCACTAGATTACGCATACTTATCTTAAAAACAACAAACTGAATTTTTATCATCCAGGGCACTGGACGTGAGCATCAAAATTTATAAACAATAAATATAAATAAAAAATAATAAGCGAGGGAAAATTTCAATAAATCATGATAGTAGAAATTACTGCATATAAAAGTGGTATTTCATCAAATCAATAATGTTAGGGGTTTTAAATCGAAATGTTTTATTTATCTTTAAAATTCGTATAAATAAATATTTGCATTTTAATTTCGTCTAAGAAGTGGGGCTGAGCGAGTGGCTAGCGCTCGGTACCATAGGTTTCGGGTTCGAGTCTCCAGCTTTGCCAGGGATGTTTTTAGTGGTTCTGAATCCATTTTAAACCGTAGGTCCCGGTCTAACATGATCGTAGAGCGTTGCGGGGGGTATTGTTACTCCGCGTCCCTAGCTTATCTGCAAGCTATATACGTACCTTTTGGGTAGTGCTAGTGAGTAACTTCGGTGCAGCGCTTGCGATAAATTCATCTTTTTTATTTTATTTTTTTTTTATCTAGCAATTATTTTCTACGAGTTACATATATTTATTTAAAAGTATATAAACTGAAGTGAATGCATTAAAGATTCATTAATTAAGAATACATTATTTTTTTTCTTTTAGTATATTCTGTATTCTTTATTGCAGAAAGAACATAATTCTTTAGAACACGTCGGTGAAATTTTTTGTTGAACCATTGTTAATTCTCCGCAATATAAAAAAAATTCAGTTCTTGGAAAACAGGGTTACTAAGCACTTCGCACAAATTCACGGTATATCCACCCACATCAGAAAGTACCACTAATTTTCCTCCAAATTCTGTATTACCACCCCATTTAATAATCAAGCGCCTAAAAACACAAGCACTTTTTCTTGAAGCCAAAGCTCTTGTGGTGCACGTGCTGCTTCTATAACACTTAAATAAAATTTATGTACAATAATTTCAAATAAAAGTGATATGCGGTATGGAAATTTCACAAATATATATATATATATGTATATATAAAATTTATGTATATATGTATATATATATACATGTATATATATTATATATATAATAATGTATATATATATATATATATATTATATATATAAATATATATATATATATATATATATATATATATATATATATATATATATATATATATATATATATATATATATATATATAGTATTGCAGATTTAACTGACAGTCTTAAACAAAAAAGTAAAATGTTATGTAAATGTGAACTATGCTCTCTGTTACTATAGTCTCCGCTCGAGAATTGAAAGTGAGAACCATAGATTAATAATAACATAGAGTGGGCATACTGGTTACCGGTTTGAGGTCAACATAGGTGTAACTGTCAGAGGAGAGCCGTTTCTTACTTGGGGCCAATGATGGCTGTAAGTTGCCTAAAAAGGAGGATAGGTGAGTGCAGAACAATATTCTATGACAACAGGAGCACTATTGTCATTATTCCATGTACGAGTGTTACGAATTTTTCACACCAGACTTTGAATGGAATTGGTTGGTTACAACATGATTGGAACGCATCGTACTGCATCTGACACATAAATGCTGACAAAGTGACACAGCGAACGATAACGAATAGATTACTTGAGGTACAACTGCTTGCCAGACGTCCTCTAGCATTCTTGCAAATCACCGCCATTTTCAACTCCAGCGGTGTCAAACTGGAGAAGACGGAATTAAGATCTATTGCGTTCTGGATAAGAGCCGTTTTTGATTTGAGTCTATGATGACCGTATGTTGGTTATAAGGTTACCAGTTCAGCGCTTGAAAGCAATCTGTTGCGTTGTAGACACAGTGAACCTACACGAAGATTTATAGTCTAGTATGCTACAATTTCCTACAACTTCAAGAGCACTCTCGTGTTTAATATACACACCTTGACATCACATATATACGTCAGACTGGTGATTGGACAGAAATTTGTTCTGAATTTTATGAAAATTCAGAACAGGTTCTGAATTTTGATTATTATTCCAGGTGCATTTTTCAGCAGGATAGCTCTTTACATATGGATGCTGTCATCCAACGTACTCTGTAGGGTGTCTTCAGGTTATCTCTTCTACGAAGTCACCAGATATTTTCCCTATCAAGCACGTTTGGAACATTATCGGACGTTAAATCCAGCGACATCCATGGCTGCAATAGTTGCTAATTTGGTTGGCCTAATGCAACAGGCACAGAATTCATCTCACAAAATGACATCCGGAGAAATGTATACCTACAGAAAACATTTCAAGCACGTTTGCATGTTGGCTATCAAAATCTTGGACACAAGCAAATTTGTATTTAACGAAGCTCCTTGGCTACAAGACAGCCGCAAGCCTCTATCAGGGAACATCAGATGAGGAGATAAATGCAGCGCATGAGATAGCAGCAAAGTAGAAAAAGAAAATTGTTCTTTGTGGTGGCGATTTTTCTTTCTTGAGCATTGGTGATGCTGATGATATAGCATGGTGACAGCCGCGGGCTACTATCCTGGAAAAACTTCAGAGGAGGAGAAATATACAGTGCATGACAACAAAAAAAGAAAAAGCCAAAATCGTGGAATCTACAGCGTTTATTTAGATATCATCATTTCACTTTGTAATTCTCTTCACGTGTATATTTTAACCTGTGTCCTTAAAACTTTAAACAACTAACTATGTTACCTAGACAACCGCTTTTTTAAATTTCATTGAGCACGTTTTTCTTGGTCTTGAGATTTCATATTCCACTAATTTACATTAAAATTTCAGTTTTAGGTAATATCCAGTAATATATCAGTGTTATGCAATGTTGGTCTATGACTGCGCGCTCCATTAAAAACATATGTAATGTGTATATGATTTAACAGAGAAATAAAAAAAAATTGAGAGATTCTATTCGAAGAAATTTGATTAATTTTCAAGTTTCAATGCTGCAATTTGTTTCGTCGATTATTTATTCATGTTCTTACCCCCACTATTCTGCTATAACGCTGCCAAAATGCCCTCAATAATGGCAAATTGTCTGTCACTATTCTGCTATTAGCTTTTTCATTCATTCTAAACTATTCTTTATTTTTTTAATACATTTTATGTGTAAATAAAGGGAAAATGTTGCATTTTATACTTTAAAAATTTTCTTAGTAATTCAAGGGGGCAATTTATTCAAGCACCTATTTATTTCAGCGAACAAGGATATGAGTTATAGTTTCGTTACGAGTCTGAAATTCTTCATAAATTCCCAACTACATGTTATTCAGGAATAATATGCATATATTTATAACAATAAGTAATACAATTATTTTACTATCTTTTCTATCTCTTTTTTTTTTTGGTGTACTTTTTAAAAAAATTTTTTGTTGGTGTAACATTTTTCGCATTTTTTATTTTTGTGTAAAAACAACATCCAGTAAAATATTTTGATTACTACTAATTTATGAAAAGGAAAAATATCAATCAACATTAGCCACTTTATAGTGCATCAGGAAACTTTTATTTCATTTTATTCCATCGTTACATTAATATCTGCATCTGCGTTTTACAACAGGGTAAGTTTGTTATGGTAATTGCTATATTGACAATTATATTTTAATAATAGCATTTGTATTTTATTTCATTAAAATCTTTTAGATATAATCGACCAAAAGTAAATTTCTCTTTATTTCTGATGCCAATAAAATTTCAAAAATAGGGTTTTTTAAAGAACAAAAATTGATTTTCATACATTTTAATATTATAATTGGACAATTTGTTTAAATTGTGGTATAAGAATAGTATTGATAAAATAATGTTATAATCTAAATAATGTAGTATTTTACAGTGAAAATATCACCAACTGTATTTAATTTCGATTGCAGTCATTAAGAGCTAATGGCTTGTGTTGTAATCAGAAATGAGTGATTTTATTTTTAGAATGTTTTTCAGTGTGATTTGTAAACAGTAATATAAAAACCACGCCGTGTAATAATTAAGGTCTGCCACAGACAGGTTCCATTAGATTTGTCCTAGACTCGAACACTGAAAAATCTCCATTCTTGGAGTGAATTGCACTTGTAAATCAGTTGATATCTTTAATTTCCATTTTTAAAAATAGTGTTATATATATATATTTCTTTCTAATGCAGCTGCCAAACACTTGGAACAGCTTGGTCTTGGATGCCTTAAGGCAAGCGCTGCACAGACATTACTCACTTTGCATGACCCAGGGGGCGCGTGTAACTTGAAGATAAGGCACGGACGCGGGTAACAATGCCCCCGCAACGCTCTACTAGACCGGGACCTACGGTTTTAAGGTGGATTCGAACCACTACAAACATCAGGGCACCACCGGGACTCGAACCCGAAACCTGTGGTACCGAGCGCCAGCCACTGGGCCATTCAGGCCCCATATATATATATATATATATATATATATATAATATTAGTAAAAATTTAAAATACTTCCCATGAACCTGAAAGTGACCCTTTCTTTTTGAAGCCGTTATAAGCCTAGTAGGCCGAGACCTTACAATATTATACATATAATATATAAATGTTATAACCATAATTTTATATAATTATTTAATAAGAACTTCTTTAGTTTTTGATTTCACTTTAATCTTATAGGTTTGGGCATGTATGATCCGATTGGAGATGTAAATTTTTATCCAAACGGCGGGAGCAAGGCATTCAATGCGATCCGCGTATAATCAAATCTCAATCGTAAGATTTGCCCCATGATTCACTAACATTCCCATGGAGTTAGCTTCACTCTTGATTTGCACACATGAAATCTCCATTCTTAATTCAATTCCCTTCTATTGGAACCACACTCTCTCTATGTCTTGTTCAAATTTTCAATCGTTCATGTAATGCCTTTTTAATCATCCACTCAACTTCAAATACATTTTTTTGAACTTGTAGTGGATGACATTTGTGTTAATACAGTTTTTTCAAATATTAATTCAGTAATTAAAAATTCTAAATTCATTAATTTTTAGTTTTTTAAGATTTAAGTTGCATGTATCTACCCGCGATGGCGCCAGATAAACTTAAAAATGAAGGAAAATTATTTATAAAAAGGACTTTCTCTGGAAACAGAGTGGAAAAATAGAAATTGACTTTTAAATTTTTTTTACATTACTTGTTTTTTTATTGAGGCGGAATTAGCAATTGTTCACCACAAGAAGAACTTTCCAGACGTGTTCTAAAGAATCTGATGTTCTTTCTTCTTATAATAAAGAATACAGAATATACGCAGTTGAAAATATTGTATAGAAATATGGAAAATGAATAATCATGAAAAAGTTCTACGTTACCATTATAAAACCCTAACGCCTGTTTTGGGTTTTCTGGTGGTTGAAAATTAAAGAAAAGTTACTGCTTTATTTTAAATAAATTCCTTCCTCATTTCTTTTGATAGAAATTATTTACATTGTGAAATTTATACACAGTTTGCTAAATGTTATTGTTCAGAATATTTTTAACCCAAGTCATCTTTTCTTTTCCTTTTCAATCCTGGATATTAAAGATGACTACTAAAACATACTAGGAATTCTCTTCATTATTTACTCTTCACATTTTATTTCATATTTTAGTTAACATGACCATTGTTGGAAGAGAGAAGCGTTAAAAGTTTGATTAGATTTATCTTGGGAGATGTCAAAGAACTCTATGAAACGCCCCTGTTATGGAATTGATAATAAAAATACTACAGTACAAGACCTAGAAGTAAGTAGTAGCATTTTTTTCAAAACTCTTTTATTTATTTCCAAATTTATTTTATCGCCTCTTCAATAATCAAATTTTTTTTTTATATTACTTGTTTTGTTTTCAGTGAGTCAATGTTACGCTACAGAAACTGTAACCACCAATCTGCGCCCAACTTCTTCTTGCAATCCATCAACAAACATGGAGTCGCCGGTCTTCTGATAGTCATGACGACTGCGATGGAAGCTACGACGACTTCTTGATCCCAGGATTATCTCCAAGTCTAACATCGAACCAATACTACCTGATGGGACTGCTACATTTAAAGAAGATTGAATGGTTTAGTCATCATTCCCAAATCTGCAACTCCATACCTGAGGACTTAATTTGGGTCAATTTTTCCGTACTAAAACTTTATATAAAATGGTTATGAGCTGCCAATATAGACCTTCGTCACAACCTTGATCCCTTGGCCTTTCGTTCTGAACCTTTTCCTTTTTTTACCCACCAACTTTGTTGACAGGATAGGGACAGCATGCAAACTTGAGGCATCCAAACTATGTGAGCTATTGAAATTAACTTGATGCTTTAAGTAAAATTTCTATTGACTCAAAAAAAAACAAAATAAAAAAAAACTTGTTGTTTTATTAGCATTGGCTTATTTTTTCCTTTGACTAAGCAAAGTAGTGATTGCTAATCATTTAAATGTGGCCATTAAAAATATATATTATTTTGTTAGTTTATTTCTCCAAAAAGAGGTGCAACAACCCAAACAAAACTAGAACCGTGAATCTTGAGAAGTACCGCACAATAACTTCCCCCACATTTTATGTGAAGGTCTCATGTAATTCCAATTTTTAGTCACAATGACATCCGATGCCAAATGGAATGATATGGAGAGGGGATTAGAAACTCTTTAATCTGGGTGATTTGCTCCTCTTTCTTTGAACTTATCTAACCCCACTTCATAGTGAGGAAAAAGGCGGGCGTGCATAGCACTAAGAGATAAAACGCGCAGCATATTAAAAATTAAGAGACATTTATCAAACCCTTACCATCCGCTTCCAGAAAAAGGTCTTTTTCCCTAAAAGTTAGCCAGCCGTGGCAAGAGTAGTTTAGTTTCTTTCTTCTGCAAGTATCAAGTGTGAACTGGACGCCATAAAGCAGATCTTTTCTGTTATAAGCTGCTTTAATGGCAATAGTTTTTGAAGATAACTGGAAGTACTTTCCATATCTAAATGTTTCTGCCAATTAAAATCTTCGAACCAAAACATTGTTGATAGCAAACACAAAACGCAAACATAAAACAAAAATGCAACATAAAAAAAATATAAAATAATGAATGGATTAAAAATACATCACCAATGAATTGCATTATTAATAGATGGGGTTAAAAATAATAAAACAAATTGGAATAATAGTTCTGAAATTATTATATTATGCTGTAAAAAAATTTCAAAAACTAATTTTAAAACAGCATGTACAAGGAAGTTATAACTTATTCTTAATATATTTTCTTCGATGCAAAGAATCACATACATTGATCAAACACGAATTTTAAATGCTGATTTGATTAGGAAAGCGTCATTCATTAACAGTTTCTCAAACGCAAACTGAATTTAGGCAAATAATGAAATAAATTGTCTTCTTCTTGTTAATAGTAAAAGCCGCCCTATTGAGCAATTTTTACACTTTTTCCATTTTAAAAGTTTATTTGAAACACCACAGACTCGGCTTTTGAAGTGGAAATTGCTTTTGTCCTGAAAATATTATCAAACGTTATTAAGACATGTGCCCAAGTGGGTCAAGTAGCAGTTGAATACAGGGGCGTTAAGTAGTGGCAATAATTAAGTTCGATTCCTAGTTATGCGATATTTGGGGATACTTATTTTTATTTTTTATTTTTTTGCGCTTTTCTTTACTTAGTTTATATATGAATTTGATTTTTTCTTTTTATCTGTGTTTTGTTTTTAACAATTTTTTATTATCCAGTAGGAATTTTTTCTTCTTTTATTGAAAAAAAAAACCCCTGAAATTATAAATTACGATTAATTTGCATTTCGTTTAAGCTGAAATAAACATTTAGTAATAACTAACTTGTCAAAAAAAAAGAAAAAAAATACTGTTGCATTTTCTAATGATTTCATAAATAAATGGTAAAAATGCATGTAAATTAAAATATTATTTTAAAATAACCTTTCATTTGTTAAATTCAAACTTTAATACAAATAATCCAAATATCTATGTTTTTATGTCCACATACGAATAAAATGAGTTCATACTTACCATAATACAGCAGATGTCAGTATTTTTGATAACAATACCCTGTAAATACGCGATTATTACAAAGGAATTTACATTAATATTTAAAAATTTTATACATCAGAAAACGAATTCAAGGAGGTAAAAAATTGATTTTTATTTAATTTTTTTATCGACACTGGTTTTTACTACATTGAATTAATTAAGAATACATTGCTTCTTATCATACGTTTCACATTATATAATTAAGCAGGTTCATCTCCATCTTGCAGACAATATGGTAAATCTGCCATAGTTCTCAGATAAAATCTGGATTTGGGAACCAAGCCAGGGATTTTTTGAGCTGGAAGTCCCATAAGATCTGTTGTTGATGAGTCTGGAGGACACTGTCCATCCAGGAAGTCGTCGTAGCTGGGGCACTGTACTGACCGAAAGAGGCACTTGGCCGTGTTGATGGACTGCAGGAAGAAATATGGGGCAGCACCGTGGTTGCAACTTAGGTACTCAGAAGAATCTGAAATAAAAGATGCAATGTAATTGACAGCCCAGTGAGGATGTCCACTCTTAGCCCATAGTAGAGCAACGGTTTGAGTAGTCTGGTGGCTTGCTTTGCTGTCACTTCTTCGAGAAGACTCTTTGTTGATTGGGAAACTTGTTTAAGTAATTCCCACCTGAAATACAACTCCTAAAAATTTCGCGTCCTAAGGCCCAAGTGGCTAGCACTCTGGCCTTTGGTATCCCAGGCTTCAGGTTCGAATCTTGGCGGTGGCATGGATGTTCATGAGTGGTTCGGAATCCCCGTTAAACTGTAGGTCTCGGTCTGTTTAATCCACAGTGTGCACAAGATGACCGTAGAGCGATAAACCAAACCAAACCCTAAAAATTTCCGACTCTGACTATTTATTTAATTTTATGAATTTTGATTTTACTAATGGATTTAAAAATATTTTGAGATTAATTTAATAACCTTTTTCTTGTCTTCAGTTATCCCTTAATTTTTTTTTTTTATATTAGCAAAATTATTTTTTTTTCAGTAGATTGCAGTGAGCATTAAATCTTCATGGCAGTGTTCATGCGCTCTCTACTTACTATTCTCACTCTCTCTCTGATGATTTGTCGAAAGTGATGCGAGAGAATTTGGCAACACGCATGTTTTACGATTTTGATCTCAAAAAAGATGTGCTGGCTGGCGGCGAATCACGACTTCATCTCCGTTATGTTTATTACTACATAACTGTGCCTGGAGTTGAGTGGTCCCTATGCAGGTTGAAAATGATGAAGTGTAAAGTCTGATTGGGCTCTATAACACTCTGCATCCCATAGGAAACCCGGACCTACGGCTTAAAAGTGGGTTTCGAAGCCATTTGATCCCATAGCATCGCCGGGACTCGAACCCGAAACCTGCGGCACTGAGCACCAGACACTCGGTCATTCAATGTCCAAGGTGGTAAGACACTACATATTTGATATATTGTTATTGTCAGGTTCTTTAAATTGGAGTTTAATTTTTTTTAACATCGAACATTTCACAGAGCCTTTTGGGTCTGATCTATCATATCGTATGCAACAAAACTAAAAGCTTAGATTCGGTCTGCCTTCTCCATTATGCCCGATCTGCAAAAACTCCGGGAAACAGTCGAGAACACTTTGTTTCAATGCATAAAATATGTAGCAGCACAGAAACAAACTTCAAAGTGCTTTTGGATATACAGTTCTGTCTTACTCGTGGTTATTTGATATGTCAGAGGACAGCTTACAGTGATACTACAATTTATACGAAAAGTATCGTAACCCTGTAGCAAATCTGTTACAATACAGTTTTGTGAACAAATTAGAGTTACAGTATTTAGCCTATATGTTTCAACAGCTCATTATTTTAAATACTAGATTTTAAAAAGAAAGAAGAAAATATTCTGACATAAGAAAACCCATTCACGAAAACTTCAAGGGATTTTTTTGTTTAATATTAACAGAAGAAGAATTGGCAGCTATAGCCACTGATCGTGGTTTGCAGATCAAATATATTGTGTCGTGAAACCTTTTTAGATTTCTACTAGTAGAAGCCGGCATACATTGTCTTGCCAAAAAAATGCATAGTAGAAAGAAAATTACATATCGCGAAGATATATTCTCTATGTTCCAATGTATGTGCATACTCATTTTCATGGATATCGTTTCAACGCTATATAAGATGAAATGCTGCAGCACCCTCTGGTGGCAAGTAACACTAAAGTGATAGAGCGAACCTATTTTCCATACTCGAATACATGGTATTACCAAATTTCATAGCGATGGGTTGAACGGTATAGAAGTCGATATACTGCAGCACTATCTGGTGCCAACTTACAATAGAAGGGATAGCATAAAAGCATTTTCCATGTTTCGTCAAACACACACACGCAAATTTCATCACAATCGGTCAAGTCGATTAGGAGGAGTTCAGGACAAACACATCTACAGAAGAACCTATTGCAGAGACATCTACCGGGTCCAATTGTGAATCTAAACCATCCAGGGACCCACTGAAACACGCACACAAAAACACAAAATTTCATTAAAAAATCGGTCCAGCCGTTCAGGTGGAGTTCAGTGATAAAGACACATACAGAAGAATTATCTATATAAAATAAAAGAAGAATCTGTGTCAATATCTGAAAAGCTTTCAACAATTTTCTACAATTTCCAACATCATATTTATTATAATTAGGACTTTCTTCCTTCACCATATTTAAGTATAAGAAGAGAAGAAATCTTCAATATATTGACGAGGAAATGAGAGATTGTCTTTCAAATATTAGACTAAACTCATCAGAATCATGTTTTTATAAACACAAGAATTTATAAACTTCAAGTATGTTTCATTTCATTTTATTTTTTTATCCCATTTTTTTTTTGTTGTTATATTTGACTTAATTATTATAGCATATTTTTCATAAATTTTTATGTAGTGCAGATGCAATTGTTTTGTTGGATTTTAAGTGCGCCCCGACTTCAAAAAGTTTGAGAACCACTGGAAGAGAGTATTCATTAAAAGATAAATGGAATATAGTTACCTTCTTCTACTGATTCGCATTGAGGTTGCTTTGCCCCACCGTTAGGATAAAATCTATGTCTCCAAGCGGATCGTAAAATACCGTAACCTGAAATAAATTACAGATCTTAAGGAATTAAAACTTTTATATGGATTTTTTTCACCTTTTATTTGAATGATATTTCATAATGAGGGGAAATTTGATGGAATAGGACAGGAATGGGCAAACTATGGCCAACTCCGGCCCACCGGAAAGTTTTATCCGGCCCGCGGATAGAATTTTAATTTGCCGGTTCGAGGTAAATTAAAAGAAATATATATTTTATATATTATATATGCATCTCCTTTTCTACTTGGATTAAATATTATTTTTTTCTTCCTTTTTTTCAAACGACTGATGATTTTTTTTACTTTCTCTATTTGGATATTTTACCATGCCTTTCAACGTAAATTGGGAGCCAGTGAGGTCATATTTGCAGGTTGAATGAATTGCGTTACAATCTAACTATCTGAAGCAGTTGTTTCTATATATGTAAAATTAGAGGTTTTACAAGTGTTTCCCAAATTTAATATCTCACGTCCAGAAAATCAGTGCTATG
>BPLR01007316.1:0-38499 GCA_021605095.1 Caerostris extrusa
GCAGAGAACGTGTTGAAGACGAAGAGCCCTCTGATCGACCCCACCTCAACCGACGAAGCTCACGTCCAAAAAAAAATGAAAGATTTGGTGCTGGAAAACCGTCGTTGCTGATGATGTTGGAATTTTTAAAAGGATCGATCAAATCCATTTTAAAAGATGTTTTGGGCCTCTAACGCGTCAAATCTCGATTGGTACCTAAAACACTGAATGCGCCAGCTCACACTGTATTGATTCTTCATGACTTTTCGCCAAAAATGAAACCCATTTCGTTCCACAACCACCGTATTCACCAATTTAGCATCGTGGCACTTCTGAGTATTCCTAAACTCAGACCACTCCTGAGACACCGTTTTAAGTCGATTGAAGAGACATTTCAAAAATCGCCGGAATCAGTTTCAGCATCTCACAAAACCAAGCGTAACTCAAGCACTAATGAATATTTTGACGTCAAATTTCCCACATATGTCAAGGACAGTGCCAACAATCTAAAAAGGAAAAAAAAAATTGAAATACCATATGCTGGAAAATTTAAATTGAAAACTGGTCTTACTTTTTGGACACAGTAGTACATGCAAGGGATATCACCTCCGTTCTCGGTTTTGTTTAGGGTGGATCAGAAACCTAGACCTCTTTAAAAAAATATTTTAAATGGTGCAAAAATTGCACACATGCAATTTGTGAAAACATTTAAAAAAAAATTTAAAAACTTATTTCAACATTCTGTTTTTTTTTTCTCCGAGTTCGATGGAAGGATCCGCAATCTACTCACTTCATCCATAATAATTATGTCTATTTTTGCTTGATAAAAAATGACATTTCATCTCATTTTCAAATCTAACTTAACATCGAACCAAAGTGGTAAGATTTTGAAAGAACGAATCATAAACACAAATATTTAAGGAATTAAGGATTTATAACATAACCCTTTTAGGATTACTAAATTGTCGATTAATTCAAAAAAATCTTGACGATATAGCCCACAGAATCATTTTTAGAATACTTCTTCGCGTGATAGTTAAGAAATAACAAATAGCAGAAAATACTTCTAAAATAAAAAACATTTACATGGTTAATGTATAAAGATTCTTGATGCATATATACTCAATTAATTTGAAAGAATTTTTTTTTATAATTTCTGCAGGATTGTCGTGTCAGGTGAGAATATCTTTTTAGAAATTCTCTAGATTTACTGAATTGTTGTTAATGGCAAAGACAATGGACTTTACCATTTACGAAATGTTTAAGTAAAATTAATTGAGAAAAATTCCCCATTCGAAAAAAGGAAACCAGAAGTGTTAATGTGGCTGAACAATTTTAAGGTAGTAAAAATTGAATTAAGTCAATTAATTTTATGTGAAAGAATGCATTTGCTCTGGAAGGAATGAAAAAGAATGAGCGAAATCACTCTTTAAAAGGAGATGAAACTACACCCTAGGTCAAGCTTATTGAAAATGGTGCCATTTAGGGTTGCCAGAAGATACTAGATAGGACTTTTGAATTATGATAAAAAGTAGAAATATTAGAACTAAAGAGAAATTTTAAATGCTGGTACCATTAATAGACATTGTGATGCCTTAACGATTATAAAGTGATAGAAATTCTTGAAAGAATTTGTGAGATATATATATAGCTACTGGGAACTTAACCTGTGCACAACTTAGTACAAATTTGTTGTACTAATTTTTATGTTATGCAATTTTTAGATGCAATGCTATATTTATTTTTAATTCGAATTGTCGGCTAGTGTGTTTATTGAGTAGGCGTCAATTGTGGATTCTTTTTCCGGCTTTGCGAACTGAACAATACACAGAGTTTTTCGATGGCAGGTAATGAAAGTACTCTACTACATCAAAAGCGGCTTAAATCTACAATGGCTGTTTTCTCGAACTTGTAACCACAGGAGAGTTTTAATGAGTTCGTTGCAAATCTTTAGGATTGCTGTTGGAGTTATACAAGAGGATTATATGAAATTTCTCAAATTACTATTAAAATATCTATTACATTGTTGTGTAAGGCTAGCCTGACTTATTATTCAGAATGTACTGTATTGCTAACAAGAATTTAGTACATTATAACCATGGATTTGTTTTCCTTGTAGGCAGCAGATGCCACTCAGCTTGGAGTCCCAAATCACTATGGAAAAGACCCCCAGCTACTTCATCACTCGCGAGGTGCCGCCTCGCCTACGTCGCATGTCCTCTTCCATCAAGGTCATCGTGGTGGTTCGAGACCCCGTCACAAGGGCCATTTCCGACTACACCCCAGACGGCCAGTAAGCGGTCTGCCTCGCCGTCCTTCGACCAGATGACCTTCCGGAATTCGACCAGTGGACTGGTGGACACGTCTTGGAGTGCCATCCGTATCGGTGTCTATTCCAAGTTCCTCGAATGGTGGACCAAGTACTTTCGCATGGAACAGATCCACTTCGTGTCGGGGGAGAACCTCATCCGGGATCCAGCAGGTGAGATGGCCCTGGTCCAGGACTTCCTGGGCCTCGATAGGGTCATCACGGACAAGCACTTCTACTTCAATGAGACAAAAGGGTTTCCCTGTCTCAAAAAGTCAGAGGCAGTGGAAATCCCCACTGTCTTGGCAAGACCAAAGGCAGAACTCATCCAGAAATATCTCCTTCCACCATCACCCGACTAAGGGACTTCTACAGACCTTTCAATCTTAAGTTCTACCAAATGGTGGGCAGAGACTTTAGATGGCTCTGATGAACAAACCTTATTGACATCCAATGGATTTTATCATCATTTCACTTACCATTCAGCTTGACTTCGCTAAAAGTGTAACTTACCATAACTTTATTCATCCACTCATCATTTAAACTATCTGATTTCACCCAAAACTGTGATTTTCCTTGATGATTTCAGCCAAAGCATGCTTGCCGTGTATGCCATATTGATTTCGATTCTATTCACTCAGAAAATAAATTTTTGTCTGGCTATCAATGTACAGAGTGCTACGATTTCAGCAATTCTTTTTCAATGAAACTATTTTGTTGGGTGAGGGCTTTCCTTTTGTGAAAAAGAATCTGAAATTCTACGATTCCAAAAGGAAGATCTTTGGATTGAATAATGTGAAAAAGTGTATTACCGCCTTATCATAGAATTCAGAATGCTAATTATTCCATAGTTAACCCTTCAGCACACACTTTGATGCTTTTTTCAATATTAATGCAAGTGTTGAATCAAGTGGGTAATGAATTTCCAAATACTAAAAATATTGCAAAAAATATTTTTCTATATCTTTTATTAAATGCAAATTTAATTTGCAAATTCTTTCGGGAATAATATCAATTTGGAAAGAATCTGAGTCCATTTTCTATATTTCGCTATGTATCGGAACATTCACGAGAAATTTGTGTTGGTATAACTTACTCTCACTATCAAATACTGCTGTTATCAAATAATGCCCAAAATTCTAAAATGAAAGGAAACTTCTAATTTTTTTTTACTCTAATGTTACCTTTTCTCCATTAATAGATTTTTTAGGACGAGAAAAAAAAATAAAAATGGTAATTTCTTTTTGAAATTCTTCAATTTTTGTGTTGATGGGTTAACTTTGGACAACAAAATTTGTTTTTAAAAAGAATAAAACGTGAAATTCATCTTGCCCTCGAAATTTTTTTTCTTTAAAATCAACCATAATGAAATTTATAAAGAGTTTTTTTAGAAATTTCTTATCTAAATGCAATTACTTTATATTAATTGTCTGTTTGAAATAAAGATTTATTCATTTTCTCAACAATTTGGCTTTAAAATTCTGATTGACTCTCCAACTTAAATAATGCAATAAATTATTATTTTTTTTATCATTTTTTTTGACGTTTTTGGTTAATGCCATATATGACTTATTGGTGCGTGAATATTTCGCATTTAACTGTAACATGTAGGGAGCAGGATTTGAAAAAAAAAGTAAAATAATTTATCTGTACATTTTATTTTTGTTAGACGAAAATAAAAATCAGATTTTGATCTGCAATAGTCTCACACTCAAGTTGAGTGTGAGACTACCTTCCTACTTTTCGTACAGTTCGATCTGATCACGAATTCTTGGTTTATGTATAAAGTAAAATGTTATAGAAGAGAAGAGCATTTCTTTGAAAGCATCAAAATCATTAAAATTAATTGCATTAATTAAAGTTAATTGCATTAAAAAGCTATAAAATAATGAAGGAAGACCCGTTAAAAAGAAACAGCTTGAGATAACACTTTTAAAGATAATTGTAAAATGGTTTTTTGCAAAAATTTGTGCATGGGGGAATAGCCGATTCATAATGAGTTGATTGATTTAATTTGAATGTCATATATATATAATAAAATAAAACAAAGTTTATTTTTCATTGAATCACCCTGTGTATATATATATATATACAGGGGGATTCAATGACAAACAAACTTTTACTTTTGTTTCTGAGATAAACTTTAGGGGGTGGTATAGCTTATTAAAACATGCAACTTTGTATATGAACCTGAGGCCGGAAGCAGAATAGAGTTGAGAACACCAAATATGAGAAATGAAAAGAAAAAAACATCGTTTATTGACAATATCTTCGCAAGGGCTTCTTGGTTCAATGTTTACAATAAATGCTCAAAATTGTATAGCTAAATATTAGCAGATTTCTGTTCACCAAAGCTGGAAACAATCAGAGTTAAGGCCAAATTCTCCAAGAAACACAAAATAAATCTTATCCGAAAATATGCTTTTTATCTTCTTCATAACTCGAGGGAAGGAGAATTTATTGACCGTTAAGCTTCGTGTTCTATCCGGTGGTGGGAGGATGGGAAGAGGGGGAGATATATGATTGAACGCAACGACAAATTTTCGACGACAAATCATATCAAGAATCTGGAATTGTGTTAGTGGTGAAGTTCGCGTCGCTACTTCGCGGAGGACAGAATCCATCGCTCTAGTAATTTAATCAATGTGTGAGTGTGTGTCGTTCTCGTAGAACTCCATTAAAAGTAAATAAATAATAAAAAAAAATGCACTAAAAAAGCATCGCCCAAAAGAACTTTTCCTTATTCGTTGACTTTTCTTACTTGTCTTTCAAATGTACTCTTCAGAAGCCAACAAGTTCTTGCTTGATAAAAAAATTTCTTGAAGATTTTCAATTTTTTGTATACATAAAAAATATAATCTTGTTGTAGTAATTGATTTTAAAAAGAAGTATATTTCACATTTTTACTTTTTTTATCAAATGAAAGTTGCTTTCATTTTTCAATCTTGCTTGGTATCAATCAAAATTAATTCTACATTTAGTTTCCTTTATAAAAGGATTTGGTCTGACAATTGTATGTATCTATACTGAACCCAGCTACATTTGATCCATCCATAAAATTCAAATGATATATCCTGATGCTTGTTTAATTGCTTCTAATACCTTATCATTCAACAGTTCTTTGAAATACATAATTATGTATCCACCTTTGCTCATATTATTAATTTCAATAATATAATGAATCATTCAAATTGTTCGGTGTATTTTGAATAGTCAAACACACAAAATCAAGCCACTTTTCGTAGAAAACGCTCTTTTGCTGATGTTGAATTTCTAAATATTTTCAAATATGCTAAATCATATAGAACCGTGAGCTATGATTGCGCTTGCAATCAGTGTCCTCTATATTTTCTAAATAAGGTTTTTCTACGAAGTGTTTTAATTTGATAAAATGGAAGAACAGATTGAGAGTGGGTCAATGAGGAGGTCTGCCTCTGGATAAACACCTTTATAAACAAAATATACAAAATTATACAAAAGGTGTAAAGGTATACAAATTATACAAAAAAGGTGTATACCAAGGTATACACCTTTTGTATACCTTGCTTCCATATGTATTGATTGATGTAATATGTTGGCAATTATTTTGGCTATTTTTGTGCATTTATTGATTTCACAGATTTATTGTTTCACTTTCATTTGAGTCTTTTTAAATTTGTGTCTTTCCACAGCATTGACATCTCATGAGATAACGTGACTTAAGAGCTAGTTGGAGTGGCTTTTCTGACGAATTCATCAGCTCCTCGATGTCATGTGGGCTTGCATACATTGCAAAATGTAATATTTTTCAATTTAAACTTGTTAAGACGGGGATTTTTTTTTCCACTGAGCATTAAGCAATCCAGCCAGTTTATCTCATGAGCAATAGTTGTGTCACAGAAAATAACGATGTATTTCGCCTTATCGAAATTCGGCACCCATTTTTAGTGTAGTGCGCGTATGTGTAGTTGATGCAATGCTGCCGGTGTCAGTTTTATGTTGTGATATTCTACCAATGTTAATTTAGAAGCAATATCCTCTTGTTTTCTGTCTGTGGACTTTTCGTGATAGATATAAAGGGAATATGAGGTCCCCCATTATTAAACAAAAATATTATTAGGTAAAACTTATCCGTATATCAGAACTACATTTGGGGAGGTTTAATCAGATAATCCATCTATGTCGCTTTAATACAATCTTCTCTGTGGTAAGATTCAATGGTTCCGATTCTCTTGCCTCTGATGGTGGACAGCGACTTTTCTTTCTAAGTATCCAGGAAACTTGTATTTATAGTGATATTTTCTAGAATATAAGTGGTGGATAACGTATTAGTAAATAGAAAAATAATTTTGCTCATAACTTAGAATACGATCTTTGTCATAAAATATTATTAAAGACAGGCAGCTGCACCCACTAACAATTTTTTATTGAATGCAAAAAGGCTTGTTTTTGTGTGTTACGAGGATAAATAAAATTTTGTAAAAAAAAAAGAAATAAAGATGAAGTTATAATTTTTAAGAAACAAAAAGGCTTTATTAGTGAATCTCATTTTAAATGAGTACAAGGTGAGAATGGTAACTGAAGAAAAACATTGATTTGTTTTCAGAAATGCATTATTGTGTGCCAAAATTTTCAAAATCTAAAATTTATATGAAAATCACCCCTTTATAAGGTTTTTATTTAAGGACAAAAGGAAACTTATCTGCTTCATATATACATTCATTTCTTACTGTATATTGATCTTTTATTTATGCACAGCTGTTTTGTAAAATAAATAACAGTGTACAAGTGAATTTCATTATTGGAATAATTATTATTTTGAATGAACTAAAGACATTTTATACTATTTTCCTTATCTATACAAAGTGGCTCAAATTTTATTCCAAAGAAACAATTAAAAAAAAGACCAGCTTATATTTTTGTGCAATTAATTTTTATACCTTATGTTTATGTATAAATTTCTTAAACTTTGCTGTAATTGTCATTTGTTCTTTTATTTATATCCAAATCAATTCTTAAAGCGCACAATTTCGCATAGAAATTTTACTATATGTGTTTCTACAGGTAATTCCAAGGGAATTTGACTTTTTTCATGTGGAGTAAGAACTGAACATCAAATTCTTGTGAGTTGCACTGAGCTGTAAACGACAATGTATTGCCCTTTTGATTTATATTTACATTTGTAAATAAATTGCATATTAAACCGCTCTTCATTTTAAAAGAAACAAATAAAGCGTTTTTTAATTTTACTTTTGTCTTGTTTTTCTTAGTCTTTGTTGAAAATCTTTCTTCAACTGTAGCATGACGCATGCTATGGCTTACTTGATCATTCAGTTCTAGTACTTGACTCATTGGACTCAATTTTAAATATTTCCTTACTAAAAATGAACTCTTTTAAGTAGACTTTGACATTTAAGCAACAAGCTCGCATGTTGACTGAACTCAGTTGATGTATTACATTGAATATTTTGATATCAAAAACAAATGTGAAGATGCTGATGGTGGATATTGTCCCACAAGACAGCTTGAAAAGACAGTTTAACTATCGACGAGAGAAACTTGTATGCAATGTTACAATCATTATCCAATCTCTTCGTTTTTTTGAAAAACAGAGAACTTCAACGGTGGGAAATTCTCTTGCAAGGTAAGTGGACATGGAATCTCTGAAACTATCAAACAAAATCATTCTGATTTACTGACATTTCTGGAAATAATATCAGCTTTCGAAGAATTTTAATAATTTGGTACCTTGGTATATAGTCAGCTTTTTGAATAAATCTAACTTGTTATACATCGAATACGTTGAGAGTACAAACAAATTTCTTTCTTATGCGATTATTGTTTGGAATAACTCAGCCTTGAATTAAAATCTTTACTAAACAATTGAATGACAAAATCTTTCCAGATATGTATCACTCCCAATAAAACCCTAAAAGCCACAATAACTTTTTTCTGAAATAACCAGATAACTCCACGTTTCAGAAACACCCCGAGAGGGATGGTTGTCCTTCGACAGATTCTTCAAATCTGCTAATTCTCAATTATGCTTAAGTATGGAATAGCGACAAAAAAACACCTAGAAAATTTAATTTGGAAAATTTTTATGACTATATTTCATTTAACTATTTTTGTATTGATGTATTTTAGTACTAAGCAATGTTTAAATTATTTTATACAACCAATATTATACAATACCAATTTTATACAATATGTATAAGATTTTTTTTTTCCTCTGTTTATTTTAAAAACTTTTTACCTATATAACTTATGGGAAAAATTTGTTTGGTGCACATCATGCTTGATATAAGTCGAAGGATCTGCAGTGGATTACTGAGATATCATTGCGCGGTTTTACTTCCCGTTCTATAGAAACATTTGCTTTGTCAGTAGGTGTCAATATGCTGCTTTTAAATGCTAGTCTTGTTGAAACGAAAATATTTGCCTTTGGTACAACAAATATACAGCAGACTCAAAGTAATATCCCACAACGAGCCCCAACAATATCGAGAAGGTTGCATGTTGAGGTTTCTCATATTTCTCTGAGATCAGTGCAAAGACTTCAGATACATTTTGCTTATCCACGGAATAAGCCATAGAGTTCAGTTTGGTGGAATTTTGGACAAATGTATCTGTGTTTCAGAACCACTATGAGCTGTCAACAGTCCACTCCAGCTCTGTAGACGTTAATGTAAAGCGAATGGGCTATTCGATGGATTGTCAGTAACAGGAAAGCCTTTCAAAGTACCTGTTTCTTAAAAGATTTAAACTCAGTTTATCTTAAAAATGACACCCAGAAGCTACTATTTGATTTGCCTGACTCTAATCAAAATAATAATATTTTCTTTGTGTGAAAGTGCTCAACACTTTCGTTGCCGGTCATGCAAGGATGTGTTGATAGTTATTTCCCAAATGTAGAAATGGATTTTTTACCAAAAGGCGACTTACTTTTCATAACGAGTAGGATTGAAAAGTGGCCATAAAGCATGATTTTGTGTATCACATTGTTTACTAAGTAATATTTAGGCCTTCCCTGATGGAGTACTTTGATTGAGTGTCAACGTGAGATAGGCACTAGTGGCACAATTATTTTCTAACACCACATTAATCGCTGACGCATGATGTGTAAAAATGAAACAAACTAATGAAAAATAATAAGATTAAAAGACAAAATATATCATTAATGTATGATACCTTATCACAAAAATATTTAATATAAAGGAAATTTAGTATATGTAAAGTTGGTTACAATCCGAGTTATCATGTAATTCCACACCTTGGGAAGGAATGAATTCGTCATCGCTGTCTGAAGGGGATTAACTTACTAGCATCCCTCATTTGAAATCTCGGCCAACACATTTGCAATTCCATAAGCTGTTAGAGGCTTATTAGATTGTATTTTTGTTTTTGAGGGAAGTGAAGGCTCTACAGAATTATCACCTCTGCTACTCCTATTACAAGATTTTTTTAATAACTAATAAAGATATTCGAAAACAGATACCTTTACTACTATCTTCTAACTTTTACATCACCCAATACCAGCAGATGAACTTAACATATATTATCAAATGTTGTGGCCTAACTCTCCAATATGAAAGCGTGACAGGAAACTGAGACATGATACATACCACGCTCGCACTTGTTAGTCTTTTAAGAGTTAACGCCCCATCACGCGCTGGAACGAGATCGGCAGTGAAATTGTTAAGGTTTGCAGCAAAACCAACCAGCTGAAATGTTCTGTTTCACAATTAAAGTTTAATTTTATTAATTAATTAAAAATTCAATTAGTTGCAAAGATTTCCAAATATTTTAGGCTATAATTTTTAAAACAAAAGTATCAGTTCAAATTTTTTTGAAAATGTTTTATAGATAAAATACAGTTACGTAATTCTCATCAATTCATTGAACAGTAATTTTCTGCAAGTAAGAATTTATGAGTATTGTCTTAAAAATAGAAACATTTGAAATTAATTATTTTATATAAATATGGAAAGAAAATCTTCATCCTAGGCTGGATGCAAAGTGTGACTGGATCATTGTAGGACCTGATGAATGTCTCTTGCACATTTATCAACGGTCGAAGTCAAGGGACAGAGTAAGAGTCATTCAAACGTATAAAAATGAAACCTTAAACTGTCATATCATAAATAAAATGAATGAAATTTTTTAAAAATTTTCAGCACACGGACAGGGAAAGATATATAAAATATATATATAGGCTTCTTATATATCAAATAAAATGCAAATAAAATGCTTCTTATCGAAAGATTAGCTTTTTGTGAATTCAAATAAAAGCGACAAATAAAAATGTCTTCCCGTCGTGATTATAGGCCCCCGGGGAGGAATGGGGTCAGAAGTTATGAGAAAGACAAAAAAGAGTCTTTAAGCGAATGAAAAAGCTTTTTTCATAAGAGACGAAAATGATTCATTTTGAAGCTTTTGTGCATTTTTTTATTAAAACTATATCCAATTAGTATATAGTATCCTATTAGTATAAATAAAAATAAACCTACTCATATGGGCGCTGGAGTTAATTAAAAGTTTGCATTAAAATTCTTCTGCCTTTCTCTTTGGATGAAAGAAACGGGCGCAATATGCTAAATTTGTGAGTCGTAAATGCGCGAAGAAAGCACAGAGTCGGGTCATCGATTGTCCAAATAAGGGTGAACGTCAAAAAAAACCGATAAACTATTGTATTTCCAACTAAACAAGTATGTCTGACAATCAAACTCAGAACTGATTTGATTGGACTGTGTTAAAATCAGTGGCAGATTGAACATCTTTTCATTTCAAGGAAACTCATCACGAATCAGCGTACTCACGAATCCCGACGAACTAATAAGTAGTATGAATAGTGACGAACTAATAAGTAGTAATATGTTGTATGAATAATATCCATCTCGAATCACGGTGAAAAAAGTAGTACAAAGTAAGAATCAGAAAATAATAAAGGAATAGTATCCATCACGAATCATGACAAACTAATAAGTAGTCTCCATCCCCGATCCGGGAAATATGACCGTAGAGTGTCACGGAGCCCAATCAGACTTCTTCTTCCCCACATCACCGGCCGGATTGACAGAACATCTTTTCATTTCAAACAATAAACGGAGATTTCCGCCCGGATCCCCCGGATTGGCAAACAATAAACAGATCGGCATCAGGAAGTGCGAAAATTGAGTCGCATATTGAGTGACCGCCCTTCTCTGGGAGATCTGCCGGTGGCCGCTTTTTTCCCCCTTAGATCGTCTCCTTGCGGCATTTCCGCCGAAATGCTTTGCTGGAGAACGGATGGTTGAAAAGAAAATCCAACACTTTTATTAAAAGTTCACTTTTGTCCAATAGAAAAAAAAGTAAAATGTCAGATATCAGGGAAGAAATTACCTTATATTTTCGAATAAAATTCCTAGCATAAGCCAAGAGTGCGTTCTTTCTTTAAATCTTCAGTATATAAGGGAAAATGATAAAAAAAAATTCGTGTAATGTTCGAACCTATCGTCATGAGATTTTGCCATTATGAAACATTTTTTTTTTCTTTTGTCCTTTTTGTAAAAGATTGCATTCAAAAACCCCAAAAATAAGTCAAAAGATTAAAGTAACTTTCTTTTTCTATTGCTATTTTTATGTACTGATTATTTTACGATATTCTGGTGTAGGTTCTGTTATGTTTTATTCTGTTATTAACATTTCTGGTATATGTTCTGGTACTTTTCCGTCAGAGAGTCCATTTCGCCAATATCACATTTTTTAGTTTTGGCGAACAAGCAAAAAGGGGCTTGATGACCGAGTGACTGGTGATTTGGCACTCGGTACCACAGTTGTCCGTTGGTCCCATGGTACCCATGGTCCCATGTCTGAACTTGTAGAGATTCTTTAATCGTAGGTTTTGGTCAAGTATAGTTGTAGAGATTAGGACTGACAACTATACCCCATAAAAAGAAAAATCTCATGTTCGGAAGCTGACAGAAGGCTTTGTCCCCACCATGGAGATGTCTCACCATTGCAGAAGATCACGTAGTAAACGAGCAATATCCTCAATTTCGAAAATAAAAGAACTCATAAAACGAATAACGTATTTCATTAAAAACATTTTATCTTAAACTTAAGTAACATAAACTAAAGAAATGAAAACGTTCTGCTTTAAGCGATATTGAGTGATCGATCCTTGCATCCGTCTAGTACAAGGTTTTAAGTACCAAGTTTTAGCGAGATGGGCGGAAGTAAAAGCCGATAGACATCGACCCCCTTAATTTAACATTGAAAAGGTTCTAAAAATTCTTGGCTTATATTCGAAAATATACGGTGCATTTAATTTTTAGTCTCATTCGCGGAATATAGGTAAAACAGCACACCATACCATTTTGTTGCATTTTGGATGAACATCGAAACGTATGTTGTTTTTATCGGAGGAAATAATTACCACTCAGTGTTGTATCAGTTTTTGGTTGCCCATCAAGATCTTCCAAAAAATAACTGGATTCACTAATAGTTAGTGCTTCAAAATAAAATTTGTATTTAATGTATTTGTATTAAAAAAATGTTAATTTGGTGATCAATTTTAAACAAAAAGGTATTTCCTTAAAGAAAAAAAAGTTTTTTATTTATGTTTTTTTGCATATATATATATGTGTGTGTGTGTGTGTGTATGTTTTTTTTTTGTTTTTTTTTTGTAACATATATACAGATACATATTAATATTTTAAGTTAAAATCTACTTGAAATTTGAGAATTGTATATTTATTTTTTTCCAAATCTAAAGTTTAGGAACTTTTGAAAACTACAAAATTTAAAATTAAATGACCATTACCAATAACTACCAATTGATAAATAATAAAAATCTAAAAAACTTGATTTTACTTATTACATGTTTGTTTTATAGGTAACTTTAACGATTTATTACGCATAGCTTTCTAAGCTATTGAGAAAATATCTATTATTTTTAATATAATTCTACAAGACATTAATTTTTTTTTCTTTAGTGCTACCAGATATGTTATCCGCCAATGGAAAATAAAACATTTATAATTTTGAAGAATTTTATTACAAAAAAATATCGGTAAAGATAGCAAATCGCATAATAATAACTTATAATATGTAATCGTATATAATATGTTTAATTTTTCCTTTTCATATATACTACTGTGTCCATAAAGTAAGACCGGTTTTTAATTTAAATTTTCCGGGCATATGGTAGTTCAATTTTTTTCTTTTTAGGATGTTGGCACTGTCCTTGACATCGGTGTGAAATGTGACGTCACAATATTCATTAGTGCTTGTTTTACGCTGGGTTTTGTGAGATGCTAAAAACTGATTCCGGCGATTTTCGAAATGTCTAAATTAATTGAGCAATAACTTGCGTTAAATTTTGTTTGCGGAAACGCATAGAATGTTGTAGAAGATGAACATTCCTATGTTGGAAAAAAAATGTTTAGAAGTGGTAAAAATAGTTCAAAGAAGGCAGAGAACGCGTTGAAGAAAGAGCCCTCTGGCCGACCATCCTCCTCAACCTACAAAGCTCACGTCCAAAAATTAAAGATTTGGTACTTGCAAACCGTCTATTTACAATTAGAGACCTTGCTGATGATGTTGGAATTTCAAAAGGATCGGTCAAGGCCATTTTGGTTTTCAAACGCGTCAAATCTCGATGGGTACCAAAAACACTGAATGCGCCAGCTCACACTGCATTGATTCTTCGTGACTTTTTCATAAAAAAAGGAAAACCCATATCGCTCCACAACCTCCGTATTCACTTGATTTAGTATCGTGCTACCTATGGCTATTACCTAAACTCAAAAGACCACTCCGGGGACACCGTTTTGAGTTGATTGAAGAGACTTTTCAAACATCACCGGAATCGGTTTTACCGTCTCACAAAACCAAGCGTAACTCAAACACTAATGAATATTTTGACGTCAAATTACACACAGATGTCAAGGACAGTGCCAGCAACCTAAAAAGAAAAGAAATTGAATTACCATATGCGCCGGGAAATTTAAATTGAAAACTAGTCTTACTCTTTGGACACAGTTACTAATTCATCACTAATCCAGCCGTTCGCTTTCTGACTGTTTTGTCTACGTCTTCCCAACACATTACATGCATTTGTGCAGGTGTTTATCATAACTATCAGTTTCCTTTCAGTGCAGTGTTTCTTATTTTCTAACGGGTTACGTAACATGTTTACATAATATTACAATTGTGTGCCGTACCGTAATGAGTTCTCAAGGTCCAACAGACGTTCTTTGGGTGCTAATTAAACTAATAAATCTAAGCATGCGGCTTTTGGTATATAGTAAAAACTGGAGATAGCTACTTATTTAGAAAATAGTGAAAACCGAACCTACATAATAAATGATGTGAACTTCGACAACTTGGGATATAATAAACGATAAGAAAGAAATTTAGTATTTGTAAAGAGAAGGATAATAAATTTGTTTAAAAATGTATTAATTTCTTAAGAATTTGTTAATAAAGGAAGTTAATTTTTTTTAAAAATTCTTCTGCATTTTGTTATATATATATTGTATTCTACATTAGCAAATTCTCATACATTTCAGCTGTTATAGAAATCAGTGTTTATAATTTAACAACTGCATTTTCTAATTTATAAGTCTGCTATTTATTTATTGTTTGCTTATTTAGTTTTTAAAGAAGTTCTCTTGCTTTCGAATATTTCTTTTTTTTTTTTTTTTTTTTTTTTTTTTTAACTTTTAAAAAATGTTCTGTTTTCTGATAGTGTCGTCAGACTTGCTGAACAGTCGCACAAAACCAGCAAGTTTTCTGTACCATGTAATGTCGAACATCGAAACCGGATATTATATGCGTGTTGAGAAAGAGCAAAACGCAATAAAACTCCTCAAGGAGATGTTCCTTTTTTTTATTCCTCCTCATCCTTTTTTTTTTTTTTACCGAGTTCAAAAGCCATCACCCTCTGAAGGAACACTGCCTCTCTCTCCGCTTAGTGTGTTTCCGCAAGACATCCAGATAAAAGAAAAGGAAAAAGAAACCGTCCTTTGTTCATTTCAAACACAAGTCTTTTCTCTTGAGGTGCTTTCTCTTTTCTCCGCAGTTTGCACAGAGACGCAGAACCCGTTCCGCTCCGAAGCCCCAGGGCTTAGAGGAAGCTTCGGCGGAATAAAATAGTTCCCAGTGTGCCCTTCCTGCCAGAAAGCAAATCAAATCAACCCTGGTTCGCAATCATCCGGCTTATACCAGATCAATATCGATTTATTTCGATAGGATCATTATCGATTATCGATATACACCAAGCCTATTCGGTTATCGTATAATCGAATATGCTTGGGGTCTTGGGTGATATGAGTCACTTGAGCGAATTGAGTTTTCGGTGGTTTGGTTTCGAAACCTACCAAATAATGACGAACCAAATATCGTTGGGTCTGAGAAGAGAATGTGCATAGGAAATCCGTAGGTTAGAATGTATATATGTTGGACTCAAGGATGAGTGTGATCTTCTAAATGCCATCTCTGAGATGCTCGCTTTTTCTCATACATAATCACCAAGAAATTCAATTTCTGGCCAACCTATTCTACAGTCTTTTGATTCCGATTTGTGGCCCAGTGTCAACATGAGCAAACAACGTCCAAGAGGACTAAGGTTCGAATCCGTCATAGAAACTCATCTTTCAACGGAAGGAACTCGTCACTTTCAGAAACTCACATGGATAGTTAAGGCTGTCTGATGGGAGTTTCTCCGAAAATTCTCCCAACAACACGCAATTGCGATTTTCCGTAAAATGCCTTCCTCTAACACCCGTAGGTGAGCAGTCCGTGGTATGCAGAGACCCATATTAACTCCCCCTTCCAGCTAGTAGGGGGTACACATGGGTGAGGGGATGAGATGTGGAGAAAGAAAACGAAAAGATTGATTTGGATCACATGACTTCAACATCGTTATGAGATATATTTGCGCAGATAACAACCGTTATATACCAAAGCATGAATTCACTGGGATAATTTATACTTCTAGTTATTAGTCTATGCCGAAAAGAGGTGCGGTGAAATTAAAATCAAGAAGTTTTTATAAAAACAAGAACTAACAAGTGATATATATATAAAAAATTTTAAGTCAGTTCCTACTTTTTTTCACTCTATTGCAGAAAGTCCTTTATAAATAATTTTCATTCATTTTTTTTTACTTTTATCTGGCACCATCTATTGGTAGATAGATGCAACTTAAATCTAAAAAAAAAAACTAAAATGAATTATTTAAATTTAATTACTGAATTAATATTTGAAAAATCATCCAGATCATCCAGAAAAGTCATGAAATTTAACATCCAGTGTTATCCACTACAAGTTCAAAAAAAAAATGTATTCGAACTTGAGTGGATGAATAAAAAGTATTTCATTAACGGTTGAAAATTGGAACAAGATATATATAGGGAGAGTGTGAGCTAATAGAAGGAATTGAAAAGGGATGAAAATTTTCAATCAGATATAAGATATTTCAAACTTCTTGGTTGATTTCTTCATTAACTACAACACCAGCCCTTTTTTTTCCCAGGAACCCATTCTTTTTTAATATAATTCCTATTATCAATTGTAAAACAAATTCTTGTCTCTACGCTGGGAATGGGCACAATAAATCCTGAGGCAGCAAGAGTCCCTTCATTAAATTTGAGGAAGAGAATGCGAGCCCTTCAGACATCTTGAACTTGCTACCTATTTGCCATTCTAACGGCAAATGGCTTAAAGCCAAAGTGTTGGATATTTACAAGCATAAACAACCTATTCTATGATATTCGTCTTTCATTACTTAAAACGTTGCCTCAAACTATTGTATATAACTTATATGAGGATTTTTTTTTTTACAGAATACGGTTATCCCGATTAGTAAATCACTTAAAAATGTAGTTTCGTCTATTAAATTTAGAATAAGCTATAGACTTATGAGATATGCTTAACTTCATATTTCACTGAGATTTATATTCATAGTAATTTTAAAATTAAAAATAGGCAGTCATGTGTCTGTGAACAATCAGCCAAAGTAGTTTTTCCGTATGTCTATATTTAAAAGTTATTCAGAAATTAAAAATATATTTATATGTGCCTATGATCATTCAGCAAAAATAACTTGTTTTTGTAAATCTATATTTCAAAAAGTTAATCAGAAATTAAAAATAGTTCGCTGTGTTGCCCAAGATTATTCGGCTAAAATAGCTTACTTTAATAAATCTATATTTCAGAAAAGTTCATCAGCTTTTAAAGTTATTTAATTTTGAATTTATCTTAAAGGTATAACGAATAAAAAAATCACGTGAAATATTTTTGTTGAATTATTTTATTTCGAAAGATCATCTTTCAACTGGTCTCGATTTTTAGAAAAAAATAAAAAAAAAAAAAAAAAAAAAAAAAAAAGTAGGATCTGTGCTTAAAAGATTGCGCAAAAGTGGGAGGGTCGCGTGATCAGGAAATCGTCTTCTAGTTCGAGACACGCGATTTTGAAAGGGATCTTTCCCTGGTTTCCTCGCGTCATGAATCACAGGGTACAGTGTTCCCTGGGAAAATGCGCGTCTGGAGTCTTCCCCACTTGTTCACCAGACAGAAGAAGATCATTTCTTTTGAAATGAAACCCAGTTCAATTTTCTAGAACTAGATTAATTTCGTTGAAGAATTTATTTTAGTTGTCCAGATAAATAATGAATGGAACACATGGATTGCATTTTTACTTGGGTTGTTAAAAAAAATATTAGGGCTAAAAAAAGACGTATACCATAGATAACAACTTTGGGCAAATGCTGCAATTAGATAAGCAGATACATGTCTAAAATAAAAGGTATTAATAAATTATATTTATATATAAAAACATATATAAATGTAAGTAAGCACTATACAAATAAAAAGGATCAGTATCTTTTTTATAATACAAAAATCAGCCAATCAGTTTATGTTTACTATTCCAAATTGATAATACCATTTATTACTGAGCCAAAAAGTTGTGTTAAATTTTTTAACAATGGTATTTGAATAACTTAACTAACTAGTATACCAGTGAAAAAGAAAATAAAAATTTGCTATCTCTCTCACTTTTTTACATATAAATATTTGTGGAAAAAAAGTTATTTTGTTAATAAGTACAGACATCTTGTTAATTAATCATTTGACCTAGTTATAGACTAAAAAAAAAAGGTCTGTGTTTATTTTGGGAATTACTTCCAGTTTTTCAAATTAAATCAAGTCAGATAAAAAGTGCGGTGGTTACTATAAATCAGATTAGAACACGAATCTTTTAACTTCCTAAGATCACATATGAATGGGGGAAAATTGTTTCGGGCAGTACACAAAATACCGAAGATGTTTCTTCAGTTTTGTTGCAATTTCGAACAACTGTATTTTTAACCGAAAAATTTTATTTTCTGATATGTTCAGCTTTATTGTCCTTTGGTTGAACTTTCATATGACTTCCAAAATAAAAGAGCTTTTCTTAAAATATCAAGGTTGATTTTGTTTTACTCCTCCACCACTATCTTCCAAAGTCCATTCAATGATTTGTGGATGGCGATAAATAAAGAGGTTTTTGAAGTTCAGTAATCTACAGGAGACACGTTGGAGAACCTGCGTGAGTTTCTTTTCTCCTTTTTTCCCGATATAGAGTAGTAGATTTAGTGATATGACAGGTAGTTTTATCCTGATGGAACTCAGAATAGTGAATATCGTTTAGGTAAAGTGTTAGAATGCCTTATTTGAAAATTGGTTAAAAAGTCTATTTCTGATAGTAATCCAAGTTAATTTTGACGGGATTTTTTTTTTTCTTAACTTTTCTTATTTTAAGTTTTCAGTTAAAAGAGAATGCAGTAAAGATAATAATAAATTATTTAGCAAAATTTTACTTGTTCTTATTAAACCAACTTTTAGATCTTCTCCTTCTAAAAATAATTTTTATACAACAATTTGTACATAATCTTTATTTGAGAAACCTGCTGGGTTTGACGGCAATCTTGAGGGATGAATAGATGGCGCCAGATAAACTCAAAAAAATGAATGAAAATTATTTATAAAGAACTTTCTGCAATAGAGTGAAAAAAAGAAGGAATTGACTTTAAAAAATTTGTTTTTATATTACTTGTTTTGAGTTAGAGAGATAAAATAAATAAAAATTCAAGTTACAGAGGTAATAAACATGTTTATTAGCAACTTACAAGTTATATTATGTACTACAATAAAAAATCAAAATAATTCCGAAATAACCTTAAAGTTAAAAATATTATGTATGTAAAAAAAGTCAGTTATTATTATTTTGTTTTGATTAATTTTGAATTAAATTATATAAATTTGTTTACAGTTACTATAGAGATGTTAAAATATCTTTCTATAGTTCTCTGAGAGGTTGGATTTAACATAAGAGGGGATTTTAGATATAATAAGGAGTAGATACTCATAAAGGTTGGTACCCATTTATTACCTTTTACTCAGACAAATGTAAACTTTAAATAATCTTCCTTTTTTTTTTTATTAATTATGTCCCTTATTTTATGGATAGAAATATTAAAATCATGCTTTCACATCTTTTTTTTTATATATAATTGAAAGAAAGTATTTCTTTTAGTAAAAATTATAGTCTCCGATCCAATGTCTATTTTCAGAAAATTTTAGGAGCAAGGAATAATTTTAATGATGACTATGATGATACCCCCTGTTCTGAATAGATGAAATTCAGTTTTTTTAATCAGTTAAATTTAATTCACGGAGAGAATCAAAGTCGTTGCAAACATGTCTGAATGTCTCCTCTGTATTATGAATCAGATACTCGTTGCTAAATAACATTTAGTCTAACTGGGAGCTCAGAGGCCTTGTTTTAGACAAAATTGAAAGGGGGGATACTCTCATGAATCATAATTATTTGCTTACTTCTGTTTAACAGAAATAATGTAGTAATTTTAAATGAAAATATTAATAATGTAAAATGTAGAATCGTAAATAATGTAAAATGTAAAATCGTAAGTAATATTAAATGTAAAATCGTAAGTAATATGAAATGTAAAATCGTAAATAATGTAAAATGTAAAATCGTAATAATGTAAAATTGTAAATAATGTAAAATTTAAAATCGTAAGTAATATAAAATCGTAAAAATAATGTAACATGTAAAATCTTAAATATTGTAAAAAATTGTAAAATCATAAATAATGTAAAATCGTAAATAATGTAAAATCAAGTAATATAAAATCGTAAATAATATAAAATTGTAAATAATGTAAAAAAATTTAAAATCGTAAGTAAGATAAAATTGTAAATAATGTAAAATGTAAAATCATAAAATATGTAAAAAATTTTAAAATCATAAATAATGCAAAACCGTAAATAACGAGAAAAGTAAAATTATAAGCAATATAAAATAGTAAATACTATAAAATTGTAAGTAATGTGAAAAATGTAAAATCGTCAATAATGTAAAACATAAAATCCTAATAATTTAAAATCGTAAATAATGTAAAATCTAAAATTTCACAATTACAAATAAAATCGATTTATTTTTAGACTTTTTTTTCAAGCATTGAAACCATCCTGCAAGTGTTAATTATTAAAATAAAAATAAAAACGTAGATTGATATTTAAGCAAAATTAAAGTTTCACTGTGCTTCATGTGCTTCTTGATTCATACAATATCAACGTAAAATGCCTGAAGGTTTTAAAGGAATTCCCTACTCCATGTTACAAAGCAGTCGAAAATTCGTCTATCCATTTTATGCGGGGGAAAAAATCCTAAGGTGAGGTGTAAGGGGGCTTTGGACAGGGCGGGCGGTGGGCGCTATCGATCCCAGGGCTGCAACAATAGCGGGCGTCGCCGCCCCTGCATTAAAAAAGAACCCGCCAGGAATAAAGCATTCGCGACAAATTCGTATATGGATGGAGCAATTATGAATTGCCCGCTTTTCAGTGGAGGCGAATTCACAAGTTTGTAATTACACGAATCAATCGCGTGATTCTTCTTATACAGTAGAACCTCAGCAAGTCGAACTTCAAGGGAGACGGCAAATAATTCGAGTTATAGAGTTTTCGTACTTATGGAGGATTTTGTAAGGAAATATTCGACTTGTAGAGGTCTAGATTCTTTCTAATTTATTCAATTCCTTCTATTAGCTCACTCTCCCTATATATATCTTGTTCAAATTTTCAATCCTTCGTAAAATACTTTTTATTCATCCACTCAAGTGCATATACACTTTTTGAAACTTGTGGTGTATGACACTGGATGTTAATTCAGTTTTTTCAAATATTAATTCAGTAATTAAATTAATTTTAGTTTTTTTTTTTTTTAGATTTAAGTTGCATATATCTACCAATAGATGGCGCCAGATAAACTTAAAAAAAAATGAATGAAAATTATTTATAAAGGACTTTCTGCAATAGAGTGAAAAAAAAAGAAGGAATTGACTTTAAAAATTTGTTTTTATATTACTTGTTTTGAGTTCGAGAGGTAAAGTAAATAAAAATTCAAGTTACAAAGGTAATAAACATGTTTATTTGTTACTCACAAGTTATATTATGCACTACAATAAAAAATCAAGATAATTCCGAAACAACCTTAAAATTAAAAATATTATGTATTAAAAAAGTCAGTATTTTTTTTCCTTTAGACAATTCGATCGTTCTCTATCTATAGCATTATCTAAACTATAAAGAACATAAAATTCTTTCTCTTCCAAGTTGCTATTTCATAAAATTGATTATTCTGTTTACTATATACTCATACATTGTTTTCTAAGAAACAATGACGTGCAGTGTCGGCAAATCCTTAAAGTCGGTAACTTATTTTTCTTCGAGCTATAGAGGTAATTTCAAATGATCGAGCCGTAAAGGTTATAAAAAATATTGTAAAATCAAACATTGCTAATTTTCGAGATACAAAAGTCCAAATTTTTTTTCGAGTTACGGAGGGAAAATATATACCAAAATGGCTTGTGGGAATTGGGGGCTTGTGGGGAATGGATATTTCGACTTATAGAGAGTTGAAATTTCGAGTCACGGAGGTTTTCGGACATGAAGGGAAAGGAGCAAAAGTTTTTTCGAGTTATGGAGATTTTCGACTTATCGGGGTTCGACTTAAAGAGGTTCTACTGTAAAAACCAGCGACACATCCGGTTCTTGAAGATATTTACCATACAGAACTCTTTCCAAATAAGACTGAATTTCCAAGTCTGGTCTTTGGATGCGCGAAAATTTATGATAATTTTATAAGGAGGCCACCAATTCGAGTGGGTTGACAATAATGCTGTTTAAAATGAATCCCTTTAGTTAGGGATGAGATCATGGCCTAGCAAAGTTTGTTGTTATGAAGATGCAAACTCACCGAGTCTTTAAAATGAACTGGTTGTTGAAAATGATAGGGTTCTTGGAAATAAATGGGCTGTTAAAAAAATGCCAAGGCTAAAAAAAGAAATAGACTATAGATAAACATAGACCTAGCTGTAGACTAGCAAAAGGTCTATGTTTATTCTGGGACTTACTTCCAGTTTTTTCAAATTAAATCAAGTCAGGTAAAAGATGAAGTGGTAAAAATACCATAAATCAGATGAGAACACGAATCTTTTAATTTAATAAGGTCACATTTGAATGGATGGAAAAATTATTTCGGGCTGTACACAAAACATTGAAAATGTTTCTTCAGTTTTGTTCCTTTTGTTTTGGTTTGTTAGTTTACGTTAATTTTGTGCACATTTTAATTTACCTTAGCTGCTCTTAAATTATATAGTTTTCAAAAGACAGCACAATACTATTTGAACATATTATACATAAGATTAAACACACGGAATACATCTACGAAGTAATGTTAAACAAGTTTTTTTAAGGCTTAGATACCTTCTCAGCAAATCTGGAATGTCTTATTGGATTATCTCCCCAACTCTAATCTAACCTCTGGGATGAATGGATGGAGGGATTTTTTTTTTTTAGAATTTCCTAGTTCCCCGAGGAGCCTTATCTCCTATATAACTAGCAGTCAGATGGCCAATTGGCTAGCATTCTGGCCTTTCGTACCACAGGCTTCAAATTCGAATCCTGGCGGTGGCATGAATGTTCGTTAGTGTTTCGTTAAACTGTAGGTCCCGGTCTAATTAGTATAAAGTATGCCCAAAATGACCGTAGAGCGACAAACCAAACCGTATAACTGTGACTTCAAAGCAGTAGGCTTAAAAATAATTGCCTACTATAATAGTAAATTTGAATAAAATAAATAAAATAAAAATTTAAACATAATAACAAAAAGAAAACATTAAGAAAGTAAAAAAATAAAAAATAAAAATAACTAAATTAAAATTTTACGCCGTGGTTTAATAGCGATATTAGACTCATATGTTTTAATTTCCTTTTTTGTGATTTCTAAAGTGTTACAGAATTTTTCTGAAACATGTTTAAGTAAAACTTTGAGAGGAGTGATTTTGATAGCTGGCTTTCCGAATTTCTTACCAACCGAACTTTAGCCGAATTTGTGATTTGCCGGAGTGATTAAGTGGCTGGAGAGTCATGTTTTAAGGCATTTCGATGATATTTAAATTAGATTTAGCTGCACTTGACCAAACCGGACAGGTATAAGTTATTACTATACGCACAGTAGTCATTTATAAAAGAATATTGTTATTTTTATTCCTGTTTGAATTTCTATTAATAAGAGGAAAATTTTTCTGATGGTCATGTGAAATTTGGTTTTAGTGTGTTAGAAGTGCTTTCTGCAATTGTGGTGTTGAATGGCAGTGAAAAGCGAATTGGATGGATTGAGGGATGGTGTTAGTTTTTGGCGCTTCCTAGCACCGAGAAGCCCCATCTCAGTAGAACTTAGACTGCAAAGTAGTTGAATTAAGGAAAATTGTCCAGGATAATAATAAATTTAACTAAAAAGTAAAAACTTAAACACAAACATTAAGAAATTGAAAAAAGAAAAATAAATGACTCGTAAATTCAAATTTCACATTATGATAGTACAAATACTATTAAAACAAGGTCATTTTTAAAAAAGATGTTAATTAGATTTGTAAATGGGGGCTGCTGAAAGAGCCTGCATGAATATGCTGTGCTTTTCAAGTTTTTTGTTGGTTCTTTGCATTACTAGAAGTGCTTCAAAGAGTTTTGTAAATGTTGTAAGATGCTATTAATTTAAGCAGAGTGATGGGTACCAGAACGTCTAGAGTTTCAGTGTAAGATATAATATCAATTTTGGCTGGAACCACAGTAGTTGAAGTCTAAATATTGCCGTTAAGAACTTATGCAAATAATCTGAGTAAGTTTACAACCTGTGTCTTGAATACTTGGTATTAGAGAAGATTTTTTATTGAATTGTTTTTTTAGGTGATGCTTTTTTTTGAGAATGAAGAGAAGCTTTCCCAATAAGCTACGTGATGCTTAGCATGACACTGATGCATGTAGGTTCCTATAATTTTTCTTTTATTGGGTATTCTCCGGTAAGATGATTTTCTCTGCATTTGAGGTTGGGAGTTGGAATTTGAGTGGTCGAAATAATTACATTGTGCAGTAATACTTGTTCTAATAAAAATTTCTGTTGTAATTGACAGGTAAAATAGATTTTTATATTGAAGATGTCCTGGACTTTTGGAATTCGGATCATTTCAAGAATATGGGTGAAGAAGTATTTTTTTGGTTATGAATTTTTTTCAGTGGATTGACTTGTCTGAAAAATTCTTTTCCTTATGGTTAGTTTTTAGTTCTTTTAGTGAGGTGTAATCCTTTGATTACTACTTTCAAAAACCTTTCATTACGTGGTTTGATGGTGTAGTATCCTTACTTGGATGCGGCTAAGAAATGTGTAATTTTGCGATAGGCCTATTTATCAGTTGGGGGAAACTTTCGTATTGTCTTTAGAAAGTTTGTTTTCTGTTCCCGGAAATTTACGATCAATTTCTTGCAAAGCAAGGGTGTAATTCGAAGTAAGAGAATTGTAATTGTAATAATAAGAATTGTAATTGTTTTCTAAATTGTAATTAGTACTATGAGTTGAACAGTTAAATACTGGATAATTTCTAAATCAAGTTAACTTACCTTGCTCTGTTGAAAGTTTGTCCTAATACTGATTGTGTTCCTTTTTTAGTCTTGAGTGTTCCAGACACTTACTTGAGTCATTTATAAACTTCACCATATCTTTCATGAGTTTTTTTTTTTTTGGCATGTTATATGAGCATTGAGACACTATATCTGAAATTCGACATCAGAGAACTCTTGGCAAATTTTTCTTTGCTCTTCTGTAGCGTTTTCCACATTATAGGTGAGATTAAAGGATATCCGACATTTTCACTTGTATTTGTTAACGCATTCTCTTTTCCAATCCAATTGATGAAATGGCACTTTGAAATTGTACGGCATACCAACCTCAAAGTGTTTTTTTATGTTGTACATTGGTGGATCTAGTGTTCACTTATCCAGACCAGTGGTCTCCAAAGTGGGGTACGCAAAGTAGCATTTAAAGGCACGCCAAAGACTTACTCTCACGCTGATTTGAGAGTACCACGATTGCCACCTTAACATTTGGTTCTACATACATGTGTAAAGATTGCAATAAGGGAATTTCAAACTGCTACACAACAACAACAAGTCTAGTTGGCTACCCTTTATGAATGGAATTCAGAATTATCTTCAAAGGACACCCACAGAGAGCATTCTTCAAATATTGCTAAACAAATGCAATCACATTCAATTCTAGTTAAGAAAGCCAATTTGCCATTTATTTTAAATGTATTTATAATGTTATGAATATGTGGCACATATATTGTTCCTCATATTCAGATCTCACAAGCAAATAAAAAGAAAGTAAGGAATTATTCAAGATCAGAAGTGCTCATAAGCTGCACAACGAAGCTTAAAATTATTAGAAAAATACAAAGAAACGAAAAGTTAGAACTTCATTGGAAAATCAAAAAAGAACACAAAAATTGATACAAAATATACAAAAACAGGGTGTGAAACAAGCTGTCCAGGAAATCCGTAAAGCCCGAAATACACTCATGTCCATAAATTAAGGATAATTCAGAATCACACAGAAATTGAACTCTAAAATAAAAATTTCCCCTGCAGAATTATCACACACATCTTGAAGAAGAATATGCAAATTACAGGAAACCACCAGATGGCGCGGATAGTACGTCACAATGACGAGAGTGTAAGAGAGGGGTATATAAGGAATGGTGGCAAAGAAAGTAAAATTGTTCACAAGCGCTTTAAAAGCCTTTCAGTGCAATAACCGCATAGTTATAGCACAAAGGAAGCATTTGGATGATTTTTTACGTGGTAGAATTATCGGACGACTGGAATGTGGACGTACCCAGCTGGAAGTATCCGAGGAACTTGGAATCGCACAGAGTGTCATCTCTAGGCTTTGGCAACGATTCCAAGATGATGGTAATGTGAGTAGATGTTACAGCACAGGTCGCCCCCGAGTTACAACGCCGAATGAGGACCGGTATTTAGCAGTTACTGCCAAAAGAAACAGACGGAGCACAGCATCAGACCTGTCTCGTCAGCTCTCTTCAGCTACCGGTTTCAAGGCAGACCGTGTACAGACACTTAGGGCACATTGGTCTATATGCTCGTAGGCCTGTCAGATGTGTTCCACTTACCGCAACTCACTGTCGCCTGCGATTAACCTGGAGTAGAGAGCATGCATTGTGGACACCGCAACAGTGGTCTGGTGTGATGTTTTCGAAGAATCCAGATTTAGTTTGAAGTCTGATTCTCGCCGGACGTTCATATGAAGAGTGCCAGGTACCCGTTACCACCAAGAGAACACCATTGAACGACACCGTTACGGTGGTGCAGGATGGCTCGTTTGGGGAGGAATTATTCTTGGTCCCAGAACTGACCTGCATGTGCCTTCAATTGGAGAATATCACCCGTATGGATTGGCAGCATACACACCGGACTTGAATCCAATAGAGCATGTGTGGGATGCTTGGCCGACGAATTGCAGCCCGTCAACCCCCTCCCACCTGTCAACCGGAACTTCGGAGGGCATTGCTTGATGAGTGGTGTAATATTCCCCAAGATCAGATTGATAATTTGATACTCAGCATGCCTAGGCGTTGTAAGGCCTGTATTGCATCGTTCGGGAGACATACTCCATATTAACCATCATACTAACCATGTTATACTGTTTTTGTAAATAGGTTCTTTTTTGAAATTTGCTCCAGGGAGTAAAAATCGCAATTTTTATTAATTATGTCAAACATATAGCATCTTTTTTTGCTCTTTACCTTTTGTTTAATAAATAGACTTTACAAATAAGTCAAATTTGTTTTGCTTCTGTCTCTTTCTTTGCCTGAACTTCATTATCCTTAATTTATGGACATGAGTGTAAATGAGTAAAACTAAGTTAAAAAAATGAAATTATTTATAACAGTTTAAGAGTAACTTTATCGAAGAATACGTATCTTCATGATATTATTTCTGCTGGCTATATGACTGAACCCAAGTCAAGAGTACATCTATAGCGACGTATTCCGACAACATGGAGTATACATAACCTTCCGTTTAGAACCGCCAAGGTATAGGATTGAATAAGCATATACAGGGTGTCCCAGCAAGACCGTATAAACTCTGGACAGCCAGATTCGTTATTTGGAAAAAGAATGGACTTAGAAGCTCATCTCCATAGTGTGTTTACTTTCCTGGACACCAGGATGCTAGAACGTGTACAGTCATCCATTCCACAACGCGCCCATGCATGCTTCCATATGCGCGGGGGACATTTCGAACATCATCCTATTTAAAATTATGCAAATACTGATGCTCATGTTCCGAATAAAGGTTTTATACGTAATCCGAATTTGACGTCATACATTTTCTCTCTCATTTTTCTCGAAAACTATGGGTCATAAAGGTACAGGTCTTTGGGCATTTTTCATGAATTCCAAAAAACGAATATGGCTGTGCAGAGTGTATCCGGTCTTGCTGGGACACCCTGTATATATATATATATATATATATATATATATGAGGGTGCACAGTAGATCATACCTTCCCGTGGTGCTCCTGGTGACACTTTTTAGGGCTAAAAGATCTACAACTCGGCATTATGTCTTCCTCCCTTCACTTTGATACTCTTCGAGTGCTATAGTGGAATGCCTGTGGACTGTCTCAATCCAAGCGCTCAGAGCTTTTGCTGACTCTGTGTGAGAAGGGTATTGATGTCTTTACTATTATGGAGACTAATTTGACAACCGACTGCCTGCGAAACCATCTTTACAGACTCAAAATCGTTCCTTCCCTGATATGCACCTCTGGAGTGGCCAATGACTCCACGCATCTACTTCACTATCCTGCTCTGAGCAAGACTTTTCTCGCCGAGCGATATGGGGAGGCTAGAGATGAACTCTGTTGCAGTATGAAACTGAACTCTGATGCAGTATGTTTGTTGTATTCTCTGTTCTTTTTTTTTTTTTTTTTTCGTTGTTCTTTTTAATGCTATAATTGTTCATAATCTGCCATTGGAAATAAAAATATAATATATATATATATATATATATATATAGATATATATGAAGGTAAGATAAACCTATTTGCCAATTGACGGTATGATCGTATTCGAAAAGTTATCCTTGTCAAACAGTGTTGGTTCCATACGAACAAACCAACGGACTTGAATCCCCAGAACAACGGTGCGACGACACTGTCCTATCAGATGGTCTTTTGTGACAAGGGATGACGTCACTTCATAACTGGCAGCCTTTGTCAAAAAGTGCCAAAGATAAAGTTTGGAAATTAGGAGGGTGATCCGCACAATAGAACACCCTCCCCCACCCCCACTGAGTCCCGTCGGGCGAGAACCGTGTCCAAAGGGTTGGAGGGAGAGAAACGTGATTTATAAAACCGTGTAATCTGATCCCAGCCAGCGCTTTCAAGGTTCACGGGGAAGGTTTCGAGAGATGCTACTCATGTTCAGTGAAAAAAAAATATGATTGACTACTGAGGAAATATATAGCTGACGTGATCTTTCCCTACCTATCTGCAGTTAATCTATATTTTAAAATTCTCTTTACATATATTATTTCCGTTACACAGTAATACCTCGTGGAATAGAAAAAAACCGATAACACTTGATGTCATTACGCATACAGAAGGAATTGAGATATTTCATTAAATCCAGATATATTTAATAAAAAGATTATTAGAAATATTGAAATAAAAATTCATTTGTAGCGTATTACAAAATGAATCCTATAACATAAGTGTGGGTGATGAACCCAATTTCGAAAATTGTAAGTAATGATAAACTTTAAATTTAAAATTGATTAATTAGGTATCATCTGGTAAATTTAATAATAATGTAAATATTCATTTAAAAACTTAAATTGTATTTTTGTTCCTCATTTAATAATAACACTTTCGATTTCAAAAGAAATTTTTTTAAATTATTTAGGAATAAGAAATGTTGACTTTATTATTTATTTATTTTTTCGAAAACATTTTAAAAATGAATCAAAATTACTATTATTATTATTTGAAGATTTAAAAAATTAATTTATATAAGGGAAATAGATAAATAAGTAAATCAATAAATTTAATTAAAAAATTTCTTGAATTACTCAATAGAAATATGTTATATCTCAAATGAAGAATTTATATTTATCCTCATTTAAAGATATTGAGAGATATATTAGTGACAACCATTTAAATAAATTCAGTTCCCGTTTAAAGTTTTAAATCCCTGTTAATTTAATATTTTATTTTAAATTATAGAGAATCGGGGATCTTTTAGATAAATTTATTCTAATTTCTCCAATTTTCTTTTTGAAACTTTTACGAATTTGTATGAATGCTAATGAATACTGATTTCTTTAACAATAACTCTCCATTAATAATTGTTAATTTTCAAATGAATATTAAAGAATAACTTTGATGAATTCTTTTTTTTTTTTCCTTTATTCAATTCCTTTTTAAATGGCGTCATTAAATAATTTGAAAAATTTTTTTTTTTTTATGCGTCTTTTGTCAGTTTACATCAGTTAAAGTAGAAGCTTTCGACGATAACGCTCAACTTAATAAAAAATAATAATAACTCATAAAGCTTATTAACTTAACAATCTAAAGCAAGACTTTATTTCAGGTAAAAAATGCTAAATGAAAATTATAGATATTTAATAGGTCGCCTATTAAAACTTAAACATTTGCAATCATTATCAAGGTACATATCTGGGTGTGAAACGAATTGTTTTAAAATTGCTTAAGTTTTTTTTACTTTTCATGTACAGGAATTTGTAAATTATTATCATTTACTTCGCAATGATACATAATTTATTAAAAATATTTCATTACTGACCGCACACAAAACACATTTTACACACAAAACACATATATACACATTTTATAAAACACATTTTTTTTTTAATTAAGCACCCACATATTCCTTTTCGAATTCAATAGAACTCTTGGAGCAAGTGTGCAAGTATATAAATGCCTTTTAGAACGTTTTCACTCGAACATTTCATTGTCAGATCTTTATAAACGGCAAAGGCTGTTCTGCTGTAAATAATTGATTGTCGCGGCCGGTCGGGATCCAATTCTTCTTGAAAACATTGTCCCTATGATATGCCCAAAAGCCAAGATACTGAGTGGGGACACGGTGGCTCGGTAGAACCACGTCCTTGTCGTGCCCCACCCCTGTAATGGGTGTCCAAAAGCACAGACAAAAGTTCTGCTGTTCCAGCAAAATAACCCCTACATATTATTATCTACATGGTTGATTAATAAACTTGGTACTTGAATATTCACTGTCTGAAGACCAACAGTGGCTCCTCTGTTGCTGAGTATTCGATCTACCTTTCCGTTTGCATGTACGCTAACCATGAAACTGATTCAATTAGGCGGGAAGTGACACGCTGTGGTACTGACTGGGCAAGTTCGAAAAGAAGTCCCTATGAAAGTTTGCGTTTCGAGATAAAAAAACAACTAAAAGTGGCAGGCTATAACATCTGCAATACATTTCTTCGAATTTCATTCTATTTTTATTGCCTATACGCCAACATTATTAAATTTCGCGAAAGTTTTTACTTATTTTTGGATTTTGTACTGATAAATTTTATTGAAATGTGGGTTTTTTTATTGTTATATTGGTTAGATCTCGTTGAGACCTTTCCAATAAACCCTCTATCACTCCAGTAATATGTCTGGATTCCGACATATAAGAGCGAGAACTGAGTGCGAGGTGTTGTATTCGAGATAAACTTTCCACTTCCCATTACATGGTTTGTGGCTATCTTTCCCCGCCACTAGAATCTTTCAACCTTCCTCGACATTATTGCAGTGGTTCGGAATCCAATTTATATCACAGTTCCTGGTCTAATATGATCATACAGCTTTGTGGGGGCAGCGTTACTCGCGTCCGTAGCATATCTTCAAGCTACACGTAACTCCTGCGTAACTCTAAATGAGTAACAGCGGTGCAGCCCTTGCTTATAGCATAAATTTTAACTGTCTCTATATTGCCAGCTGCATTAGAACAACTGTATAGTTTTGAAGTGATTGACATTTCAAACTGAACATGACAACTTAAAATTCCAATCTTGAACAATTTCCCCATACCTATGTTATCCATGTTTTAGTACCAAAACAACGATAATGAAAAATGCATTTTAATGTGCAAACAGTCCCTTTTTCTGCCCCGATATGGCGCCTGTTTGTTAAAGATCCTCACGCAATCCAGTGAGCCCAAATAGCCAACCCCGCCTAAAAAGAGAGACCCTCTCCCCTTCCTGCTAATCCTTTGGCGAAACAAAAGTGAAACGTTTTAATCCAATAACCACCCTCTCATTGAAGTGTAACACCGACCTCAATGCGCTCTTATGGATTGATATCCCACAACAGCCAAATCTCTCATTAACTACACTCCTTTTTCTATTCAGATTGTACTACTGTGTCCAAAAAGTAAGACCAATTTTCAATTTAAAATTCCCGGGGCTTATGGAATTTCAATTTTTTTTCTTTTTTAGGTTGCACTGCTGGCATTGTTCTTGACATCTGTGTGAAATTTCACTTCGAAATATTCATTAGTGCTTGAGTTACGCTTGGCTTTGTGAAATGCTAAAACTGGTTCCGGCGATTTTTGAAATGTCTGAATAAATTGAGCAAAGAACTTGCATTCAATTTTGTTTGCGGAAACGTATAGAATGTTGCAGAAGGCATTCCTATATCGGAAAGAAATATTTAGAAGTGGTATAAACAGTTCAAAGAAGGCAGAGAACGCGTGGACGACGAAGAGCCCTCTGGTCGACCATCAACCTCAACCGGCGAAGCTCACGTCCAAAAAAATTAAAGATTTGGTGCTTTTAAACCGTCTGCTGATGTTGGATTTTCAAAAGGATCGGTCAATCTCATTTTGGGCCACAAACGCGTCAAATCTCGATAATTAACGAAAACACTGAATGCGCCAGCTCACACTGCATTGATTCTTCGTGACTTTTTCGCCAAAAGGAAACCCATATCTTTCCACAACCACCGTATTCACACCGTGCGACTTTTGGCTAACTCAAACGACCACTCCGGGGACACCGTTATGAGTCGATTGAAGAGATTGAACGTGAATCGCTTCGCGCTTTGAAGGCCATCCCTGCCGATGATTGTTTAGCATGCATTGGGGATTGGTGGCAAAGTTGGCATTAGTGCATTGTGTCCGGAGGGGATTACTTTGAACCCGATGAAATAAATTTGGAAGAATAAATAAAAAGTTTTCGAAATAAAAAATAATTGGTCTAACTTTTTGGACACAGTAGTATACACCAACTCTCCGGAAAGTCCTGTGCGCCACACTCGTAGTGCACTACATCTGTAAACAGCATTGATTAAATTGGGATTTTTGTTTTCTTAGTGTACTAATTATTAACAAAAAAAAATTATATTTAATTTTTAAAACATGCTTTAGCTGCGTCTTCAAAATGAAATACTTAATTTATAGTTAATTTCTACTCCATTCAACTGATTCAGATTGAATTCAGTTTTACATACTTGTGTAAATATGCTTAAATATAAAATGTTATTAAATATTGCATGTGTATAAAAGATAAATGGGAAGACTTCTGTGTAAGGGTTTAAAAGCTTTCAAGAAAAATAACGTTTCAAGTGAAAATCCAATTATTTATGTATTTTAAACACTTCATGTACATTTAAATTAAATGATAAATTTTATATGTTTAATTAGAATGAATTGTGGTTCTATGTGCTTATCAATATCGGTAAAATGTGGTTCTAAGTGCTTATCAATATCGGTAAAATGTGGTTAGAAGCTCTCAGTGAATACGATTCGAAAATAACTGTAATGTATTTCTGTACTTCGTTTGAATTGCAGATAACGCTACATCACATTGGTATGTAGAACCAAATGGTAAGATTACTGCGCTTACTCAATCAGCATATTCGATTTTCCATCCCATCCACCCATTATGAAGAGATTATCAATCATGAAACGTCTTTGGGTACCTTCGTATCTCCCTTCGAAAATCACAGCCTTACGTCAACACTACTACTACTACACCACACCACCACACCACATCACATCACTGTGCCTAGAGCTGAGTTGCCTTTTTACAGTTAGGGAATGATGTGGATGAAAAAGAAGTGTGATTGGGCTCTGTGGACGCTCAATGATCATATGAGACTGGGACCAGCTGTTTAAAGTGGATTCCGAACCACTACAAACATCCCAGGCATTGCCGTGAACCCAAAACCTGTGGGACCGAGCGCCAGAGCGCTAGCCACTCGGCCATCTGGACCCAGTCCTATATCAACAAAAAGAAAAACACAGGAAATCCTCCGTAGAACAGGTCTTTCAGAAGCAGAGAATTTTGATTGCATCTACTAAAAATGACCTCTGACCACAACAGTCTAGCCCATTTATAATTTCATTAAAAATTGGACAGTTTCTTGTGATTACAGAAATTCTTGGTTATAGCCATAAAGTAGTAATAAAATAGAGCGCGTTTCCCTATTCTAAAGGAACAGAAAGTAACATTTCCCGTCCTTTTCGTACTAGATTTGGCGCTGTATCATCCCATGGCTTCTTTTCATTTAGCGCATTTATTTAGAAAATGTTCACATGTTATGAAGCGATTCTGAAAATTCAAGAAATGCCTCAAATTCTTTTTTTTTCAAGTTATACATTTATTAAACTATGTGCTTACTTAAGGTAAATATATACAATAATTGTTATTTTGCTTGTAATTTTGAACATTTTGCATAAAATAGAATAAAACATTATATAAGTTCATATAAATGAATATTTAATTTTCAAATCATTTTGGGAAGGATATTACATAATAAAATAATTATAGTTATATTATAATTATGAATAGAATATTATATAATTATTTATGAATAGAATAATTATAATGTATATTATTATTATATTACGTAATAAAGTTTATGAATAGAATAAAAATGCTAAATATTTAGGAAAAATTAAATTTACATTGATTTACAAATAAAGAAAATGAACCATTTAAGAAAAATTGTTGTATAATGATCGATGTTTTTCTTCATTTGTATCAACAGCAGAAAATAGTAAGAGCCAACAGTAAAGATTGGTGTCAAAAATAGCCAAGCTATCGTCACATATGTGAAAAGCACAATACATGCCTGAAATGCATGCCTAAAACTAATTTTGAGTGAGTGCAGTCCATTCCGCAGTGCAATATGAGCTCGTTTTTCCTCTGTACAGCAAGTAAACGAAGTGATAAATTAATGGCAGAGTGACCATGAAAGTGAACAACCATTACACCATTCCTGAAGTGGATAGTATCGATCATAAAAGTCATGTGAGGTGGGTGTATGATCACGTGAGGGGCATGCTTGTCCAAAAGTAGCAACTCCGATGTGAGCTCTATTTTATTTCTTCTTTTGGTTGCAGCACATAACGACACTTAAAAAAAGTATCATATAATAATCATAATAATCATTTAATTGTTCATATTGTAAAAGCAATTGTGGATACTTTCGTATTGTAGAAAAAATCGTAGATACGTATTTTCGTATTGTAGAAACAATCGTCGATTATTTCGTATTGTACAAGCAATCGTAGATACTTTAGATCGTAGATTTAAGCAATCGTAGATAATCGTAGATTTAGAAACAATTGTCGATTCTTTCTAGATATTGTCGAAGCAATCGTAGATATATTTAGATCGTAGATATTTAGAAGCAATCGTAGATAGATATTTAGATCGTAGAAGCAATCGTAGATTTAGCAATCGTAGATATTGTAGAAGCAATCGTAGATTTAGCAATCCTAGATATTGTAGAAGCAATCGTAACAAGACTTTAGCAATCATAGATATTGTAGAAGCTATCGTAGATTTAGCAATCGTAGATATTGTATTGTGGAAGCAATCGTAGATACTTTAGTTCGTAGATTTAGCAATCGTAGATATTGATTTAGCAATCGTAGCAATCGTAGATATTGTAGAAGCAATCGTAGATACTTTCGTATTGTAGAAGCAATCGTAGATATCGTAGATTTAGCAATCGTAGATATTGTAGAAGCAATTGTAGATACTTTCGTATTGTAGAAGCAATCGTAGATACTTTCGTGCAATCATCGATTCTTTCATATTGTAGAAACAATCGTAGATACTTTCGTATCGTAGACATATATTCTTAAGAAAGTAAAAGATTTGTTTTTCATGTGTAAGAAAAAACGAGTGTGTTTATGTGTATAAAGTAGTGCTTGTAAAAGTGATTAGTAAACGACTTATAATATAATACTTAATAAACAATACCAAGAGATGTGCTATACGTAAAAATTACGATTTTCGACATCTTTCTGCTGCAAATGGTGCAGGAGTGTCAGGTTATTTTTAAACAAATGGTTCGGGGTCGAGCAGGCGATCTCTGCGAGGCCCTTATCGCTCTCATTAAGGGGCGGCAGCTGACGCTCTTCAATATCTTGGTGCGGGGAAGGTATCGATGGATGAGGGTATTTTTAATGATGGATCGAATTCCCCACCCCCTGCGCTTTTTAAAAGGAGCTCTCACTTTTGAATATTAACTCTCGATTTTAACCATTTTTCAAGCATTTTTTTTTTTTTCATCTGTCGGTGTTGTAGGAAAGCTTTTATTCCCTTAAGCACATGCTTTTTCCACTTCGGGTCCACCTTTCGAACTGTCTGCTGACGAACATAAGCAAGTTGAAGCGAAATATGTCGGACAATTGAACAGTCCAACATAAGGTACATATGACTAATGTATGTACTTACACCATTCTTTCCAAAATGATATCAGTATGCATACTCAGTTTACCCGTGTGTAAATTCAATGTATACGTGCAGGTAAATTTTTAAAAAAACTTTTTGGTGAATAATTTTTACATAGATTGCCAAAACAAAAGCTGTTTTATTGTTTTCTCTTCAAGCTGATGCAATCAAATTTAAAATTAGCAATCGTAAATGATTTTCTCTTATTAATAAAAGAAAGTTGGCAATTCATCATTCTAGAATTTGAACTCCCTTTTTTCATTTATTATATCACTATCACTTCGTATTTATTGTTTTCCATTTCTTTTTATTTCATAAACTAAATACATTTAGTCAATAGAATAATAATAAAAATCATGGGGCCTGATGGACGGGTGGCTAGCTCTCTGGTGTTCGGTTCCTCAGATTTTGGGTTTCGAGTACGGCGGTGCCATGATATGTTTGTAGTGGTTCGGAATCCACTTTAAACCGTAGGTCCTCATCTAATAAGATAGTAGAGCGTTGTAGGGTAGTGTTACTCGCTTACGTAGCATATCTTCAAGCTACACGTGCCCCTGGAAAGTTCTAAATGAGTTACACCGGTGCAGCCCTTGCTTACGGCGTAAAAATTAACTGTCTCTGTATTGGCAGCTGCATTAGAACAATAAGTAATAAAAATCACACAATTAAATCAATGGTTGTTTCCAAATTTAGCTACAATCAAGTAGCATAGTGATATTTCAGAAATGTCTCTAGAAATCTACAAGCTTATGCGCCTAATAAGCATCATGAAAATCAGAGAAATAATTAGCATAACGCCACTATATAACGTCGGTTATATATAACTTTATAACATAGAGCAGAAAATAAATTGCAAGGTGTCTGAAAACACAGACAAAGTTTCCTGTACACAGTTCATCTTGAAACTCTCACCTGTGTAGTTATTATAAGCTGAAGACAGCTATGGGCATCCACAGTCTTATGGCGATTGCTGTTAGTGCTAGATATTGGGTTTGACTAGTGGTAAGGATTTTTGCACTACTTACCACTGACCTTCATCTTATTCATATATAAGATGAATTATTATTATATAACTATTATTATTATTGAACTATTATTATATAAGCTCATAAATCATTATAGCTAATGATTTATTACATTTATTGATTAAAATAATTGTGGGAGGAGATAATATTTTTGCTTGAATAGCGGAAGAGAGCTAAAAGTTTGATAATGATTGAGTTTTGTAGAAGAAACTAAAAGCAGTCGAATTCTGACTGCCAAACCATTTGACAAAAAACATTACTTGAGTTTGATAAATTGGAAGAGAAAACACGAGGAATTTAGAATGCATCCATCATGATTTTGATTGAAGAACCGACCTCTAAAACAGAACGTACCCCATATGTTTATTTATTCCATTTCCCATTGCTTTGATGGAAACAAAAGACAAGAAAACTTCCTCCTGCCTGATTATATCAGATCCCAAGAAGCTTCGGTGGCCAATCAACGTCTGTTTTACATCAAGCTAACCTCTCGCGAGGGGGAGGAGGAATGGAAAGAAAAAAATGGCAAACAGAATGGTGCGTGGGGTCAAAATCGAATTATGCTCTCCCCACAAGAATCGATTTCCATCTAAAACGGCTCCAATAAAAATAATCTGAAAGAGGAAGAACGGAGGGACTGAAGAAAGCAGGCCTGGATAGCTTTGAATCGTCACATTTGTGGATTGTAATTAAAATGAATAGCGGTTTTTATGCTGGTGGTTGAGCCACTCGCAACTGATTTACTACAGAACATATTTTTTTTCCTTCCAACCTCGCTCCATTCATTAGCGATGTGTACAAGAAGTTTTTAATGGCATTCTAATTGCGATGGAATGATGGTGGGTCGTGATTTAACGCTGCTTCCTGAATCTGGATGGTGGTTAAGAAAATGAAACAGTAGTGACTCACCCAATTTAGAAGTGATCAGTTACCGAGTTTCATTAATTAGGGACACGGAAAATCATTTACAAATGATAATTCTCACAGCATTAGGTTGATGAGGAAAAAAATT